>JAUKTV010000024.1:0-283288 GCA_030549205.1 Apiosordaria backusii
GCCTACCAATTCTTAGCTAATTTAGCCAGCCCAGTGGTTAATTATAGGTCTTACAGGCAGCTAAGTTAGTGTGGTTCACAGCTCTTTAAAAATCGACTTACGGCCATACAAAAGGGCCGCGAAACCGAGCACCCCCAACCCAAAGTGCGGGTTAACGTAAGGTTAGGGTCAGGCCATTTATACTGCTTACAGTAGTAGGCCTTAGTAGCTTAAATATAAAATTACAGGCAGTTTGGCCTACTAGTTAGCGGGATGTAGGCCTTTAAATAGCCCTGCAGTGAAGTAAGGTGCCGGGTAAGTGCCGGGTAGCTGACGGGTAGGCTTTCTAACTTAAGCTTCTACCACGTAGTATAATAGCAGCCACCCACTGTAAACTTAGGCCTCACAGGGACCTAGTTTAACACTTATTATTATTAAATATAAAAGAGCCTATTACTTTATTATTTCTAAGAATAGGAAGTTAGCAATAGTAATTAAAGCTATATCGGTTAGTAGACAGTTCTACTTAGCCTTTTTAATATTAATTAGTTAGCTTTATATAATCTAGTAGTATAAATAAAAAGAATTGGAACTTAATACTATAATTATAACCTTAATTACTAGCTATTTAAATGATAAAATATCCCTTAATTAGCTAAAGTATTAAGATAAGTATTCGAAGAAAAGTCAAGTAGGTAAGAAATGTCTATTTATTATCGATAAATATAGATTTTACTATACTATTTAATTTATTAAGTACTATTAAAAAAATGATATAATTCCTTTCAGTTTACTACTATATCTTATATATATTTTTTAACTTCTTAATATTGTAGTCTTTTAACTACTTAAGCATTACTATATTAAGGCTTTAGAAGTATTAATTTATAATAGTATAATAAATATTATTAAGTTAGAATTCCTAATTATAATTTAAAAAGTATACTACTAGGCCTTTAATTATATAACGATTCTTTTAACTTTTAGTAAAATAGGTATTTAACTATTAAATCCCTCTATTATATTTAATAAATTATATTAAAAAATATAGCCTTAAACTTTTTCTTTATAATTATACTTTTTACTTTCTTTACCTTTTAATATACTTTAAAACCTTAAATAAATCTATAAAGTAGCTAATAAAGTATAGAATTCTATATTTAAAGATTTTAATAAAAAGCTTATTAATAATATTAGCCGGCTTATTTAAAGTTTACTAGTAATTGCTACTAAGCTAGTCTAAATGAAAAGAGACTTAGAAGTTATAAAATTAGCTACTATAATTATAAAAACTTATTAAATAATAAAACTATTGGAATAGGTATGGCCAATTACAGGCCTAAGGGCCCTGTAATTAGTGCTTACACACTAGCTCACAGTGCAACGGAAGTCTTACGCGTGATACCTATAGCTTAGTGCTGGGGTACTAAAATACAGTACCACGCAGGTACTGTAGAATAGAAATATAGTGGGTAAATAATTGTATTGTAGTACTAGCCTTCTGTAAATCCACTGTAATAGTCTCTATAGTAGGGTTCGTACTCGACCTCTACTATATACCCACCGACTGACGTGCGGTGCCTTGCATATCCTAGTAGGTAGATAGGTTAAAGTACGATTTAATTAAATCCGAGGTTTACCAAGCCCTATAAACTACTTACTAAGCCCTCTATAGCTCCTGACCTACAGGGCCTACAGGCCTATAATTTAGTATAGTAATAATATACCTACTTAACTATAGGCCTACCAATTCTTAGCCAATTTGGCCAGCCCAGTAGTTGGCTACAGGTCTTATAGGCAGCTAAGTTAGTATAGTTCATAGCTCTTTAAAAATCAACTTACAGCCATATAAAAGGGCCGCGAAACCAAGCACCCCTAACCTAAAGTACAGGTCAACGTAAGGTTAGGGTTAGGCTACTTATACTACCTATAGTAGTAGGCCTTAGTAGCTTAAATATAAAATTACAGGCAATTTGGCTTACTAGTTAGTAGGATGCAGGCCTTTAAATAGCCCTGCAGTAAAGTAAAGTGCTAGGTAAGTACCAGGTAGTTAACAGGTAGGCTTTCTAACTTAAGCTTCCACTATATAGTATAATAGCAGCTACTTACTGTAAACTTAGGTCTTATAGAGACCTAATTTAACACCCCTCCTCTACTTATAGTAAGTAGTAAGTCTAGATTTAAATCTAAGGCCTACTATAGTAAGCTAAAACTAATAAACTGACTAGCTAATTAAAAAACTAAAATATAAGGTATATAAGGCATTAAGGCCTATATATTTAAGCGTTAAGCAACTACTTTTATAAGCTAAATTATAAAGGAAAATTAAATATAAAGAAGGTAGTTTTCTAATCTATTTCTCTATTAACTTTTTCTCTATAGGCCTATTTCTTAAGCTTAAAAGACTAATAAAGGTTTTAAATTTTTAACTATCCAGTAGTTTAGTTAGTCTATTAGCCGGCATTTATTTAATATCTAAGTAATTGATAATAATCTATAATACCTTAACTTACTTCTTAACCTAATAGTATTTTAGCAGTATATACTTAATATAATTATAAAAGACTAGGTTATAGGCAGTAGTTATAAAGCCAGTATTGTCACTATATAAAGGGGTAGAGCCTATTAAAGTATACCTTAGCTTTTTATAAACCTCCCTAATCTATAAAGCCTTATAAATAGCCTTAGTAAGTATATCGGTTTTAGCCTTTAAAGTAAAGAGGCTTATAGTACTAGCCTTCTTTAATTTCTAGCTTATAGGGCCCTTAGCCACTTTAAATATAAAGCTATAGGTAGATTTTAAGTCCTTTAAGTTCTTTATAAAGTCTAAATCTATAAAGCCTATAGATACTATAGTGCCTTTTTTTTCAATAGGTCCAGTAGTATAGCCGTAAGTAATTATTAAGTTTTCTATATCGTTTAGATACTTTAGAAGGTTTTTAGCGGCGTTTAGGTTTACTATAGTAAGCTACTATATACTTTTTAAAAGCTACTATACTATAAAAGTAATATCAGGCCTTATTTAAGTTATTAAATATATTACAGTACTTATTATATACTGGAATAGCGTATAATCCGACTTACTTATAGGGCTTCCTTTTAATTTAAGGTCCTTATATTAGGTTACTATTTTAAGCTATAAGGGAATTAGTATTTTATAGCTATTTTTAAAGCTAAAGGTCTTAATCGCTTTCTATATATACTAGGCTTAGCTAAACTATAAAAAGAAGCAACGCCTATCTTTTATTATTTAAACCTTTAAAAAGAAAGAAGCTAGCCCTTTATCTTCTATTAAATAGACCTTATTTAAGCTCTTTTTAAGCTGTTAAATATAGGCCTTATTAAAGCCTATAATTAAACAATTATTAATATAAGTTATTATAAAAATCTTAGCTTTAGGATTATAGAAAATAGTAAAGTTAGAAATTAATACTATAAAACCTTCTTTTTTTAATAGCTTAGTAAGTTTAGTTTACTAAAGTCTAAGGCTTTACTTTAAGCTATATAAGGCCTTAAAAAGGCGAATTATTTAGTTAGTTTTAAACTTAAAGCCTTACTTGTATAGCTTAGCTTTAATAGTTAAGTTTACTAATTAGTAGAACTTATAGAAGCCTTTAGGTATTACTATATAATTTTCTTTTTTTAAATAGCTATTAAGAAATACCTCTATAAAATCGATCTATTCTATTTCCTAATCTAATAAAGCCGTTATAGTTAACAGTATATACTAGATAAATAGTATAGTAATAAAGATAAAGGTCTCTATAAAATCTAAGCCTTCTTTCTATAAAAATCCTCTAATAACTAGCCTAGCCTTAAACTTTAAAAGCCTATTTTCTTTATTAGTCTTTTTATATAGTACTAACCTATTAGTTAATAACGTATAGTCCTTAAAGAAAGTACCTTAAGGAAGGAACTTAAAGGTTCCTTAGTTAACTATTTACCTAAATTTACTATATATAGTCTTTAATTAATAGGATTTTTCAAGGTTCTTTAGTATTTATTTTAGTATTTAAGGTAATAAACTAATATTAAAAGAACCTTTAAAGACCCTATAGTAATAGACCTTAGTTTTAACTAATATTGATTTAATAAATTGGCTAATGCTTATTTTAATATCTTTACTTATACTTAAGTATAGTTCTTCCACTTCTATTAGTAAGTAGTTTTTAATAGAGGATTTTAAGCTGGCCTTAAAGCCTATAATAAGTCTATTAAAAGGCTTTAAGCTATTATCGATTATAGCCTTTTAAATTATAATAGGCCTACTGATTAGCTTACTATTAAAGAATTATTTAATATTAGCCTATTGATTAATTTATAAACTTAGTTAGCCGACTAAGTTGTATTTAAAGTATAGGTCGCTATTTTTATCTACTAATTATAGTAGCTCTACCCTCCCTTAGCCTAAATCCCTTTCTAAAATAGCAGTAATACTTTAAATTACAGTAGGTTCATCTACTATATTTATAAAGGAAGATTTTACTACTATCCTTTTAACCGGTATCTATACTTAATAGGTCTTACTTTTAAAGATAGCTAATAGCTTACTAGGCTTTATATAGGTCTATAGCTTTAAAGCTTTAGACCTTTTTTTAATAGAAATAAGGAGCTTTATAAAAAAGCTTATAGCCTTAAACTAGCTTAAGTCTGGTTTATAAAAAAAGGAAGGCTTTAATTTATTATAGAGCGTTTAGTAGAAAGTTAGGTCTCTATTATTAACTGCAGTATAGTTAATTAATTTAAGTACTATAAGTACTATATAGTACTATAAATACTGGAGGAGCTATAATAATACCATTATAGCCTATAACCAGTCTAAAAATACTTTAATAGAGCATTTAATTAAGCTATTTTACTTATAAATATAGGGCCTAAAAGTAGAAAATTTAACGCCTTTAGTAAAAAACTAGGCCTATAATTTATAATTAATTTCTTTCCTACTGTTATAGTAAAAATAAATAAGGTATTTATTATAGTAATTCTTTAGGCCTTTAAAAAAGCCTTTAATAATGTTTAATATAGTTAGTCCTTTAGTATTTAGTAAGTAAAAGGCTTACTTAAACCGGGATTTTTAGTCTATTAAAATCAATACTATAGGAAGCCTGTTATAAAGTATAGGCTTAATTTTAAAAGTATTGCCTTTAATAGAATCTAAAACCTTAAGAAAGTCTAGAATAGTAGAAAATTAAAGCCTTCTTACTACCTTAACTTTATTATAGGCCGAGTATTAAAAATCTACTTCTTTAATTTAATCTAGGTTTAAAAGCCCAGTAGTAATTTTACTGGTCTTTTTTAACAGTATTAGGCCTATATAACTTAGCCTAATATACCATTTTAATGCTACCTAAAGCAATTTACTATAGTGGTCTATAGCGGTATTAAGGATATTTTTAATAGCCTTTCTAAGTATATAGCCCCTTTAAGCCTCTTCTTAACTAAGTAAGCTAAGGTTACTTAAGCTATTAAGGCCTTCTATAGGCTAACAGAGCTTTTTAATAGATCTGCCCTAATTAGATCTTCCGGAGTTAAGATTACCTAAGCTATTAGGGCTTTTTATAGGCTAATAGAGTTCTATTCCTCTAGGTTTGCCCCGGCTATAGCCTTCTTTATAGTTAAACTTAGACCTTCTAAGCCTATAGGGCTTTACCTTTTAAATATCTAAATTAAAACTAATAGTACTATTGTTATTTAGCTCTATAGGCCTATTACTAGGCCTTCGAAGGTCTAAATCGACCTTTAAATAGCTATCCTTTTAAAATAAAGGCCTATTAGGAAGTTTAATTATTAATTTTCACTTCCGATTAATAACGTTAAAACTTACATTATAGTAAATAATAAGCCTCTTTACCCTTTGTAATTTTAAAAAGAAGCCTAAAGCCTTAAAATTAAATACTGCTATTAAAGCTTTATTAAGCCTATATAGTACTTTCTTTTTAACCTAACTGCTAACCTTATAGTATAGTATACTATTAAAAAGGTTAATGTTAAACTAAGGAATATATAAAGCATTTTTAAACTTAAGCTTAGTATATTTAAAAGGTTCTTTCTATAAAAGTACTGTAAATATAGTAGTTCTAAAGCCCTTAAACATTAAGGGACCTCCTTCTATATAAATTATCCTTACTAAACTATTATTAAGCTTATAGTTAGTAAACTATTTTCGACTATTAATAATATAGTCAGTAAATCTAGTATTGTATAGAAAGGTATCTTTTAAAGAAAGTACTGCTAGGGCCTTACCTTTAGTACTTTTAGCGCCTTTAGTAGGCCCTATAGGTACTATATAGGTGCCCTTATTACTATTGTTATTATTAAAGTCTTTAAAGACCTTTAAAGCTAGGTTATAGAAGCTTACTATATAGATAAACAAATCTTTAGCCTTAAACCTTTCTTTAAGGCCTTTAAGCCTTTTAAAACTTTTCTTCTTTTTCTTTTAAAGAAAGCTACTTAAGCTACTAAAGCTACTATTACCATTACTTTTAAGCTTTTTACTTAAAAAGACCTTCTTTTTAGTACCTTTATAAAGGCCTTCTCTACTTTTATAGGCTATATCTTTAGCGGTAGTAAAGGCTAAAATATACTGTTCTTTTAATAAGTCTGCTATTAAAAAGCTTAGATTAATAACGCCTATATTTTAACCTAACGCTTTAGCAGTCTATATAGTACTCTATTACCTTTTAGCCCACTATAGAAAGCTCTTTTCTATAGCCTATAGGTATTAATTTACTTAATTTATAGCCTAAAGATCGATACCGGCCAATATAAGCTGGCTAATTGTATTAAAGAACTTAGTATTAAAGTCTATTAAAAAGTCTGTAAATTAGTAGAAGTTTAAAAAGTGGTATTTCCTATAGAGGTTCCCTTATTATAATTTAGTACTATAGAAATACCTCTATATAAGTAATTTATAGGCTTTAATAGGGCTTATTTATTATAAAATAGAAGCTTAAAGGCTTAAGGCTATACTATTTTAAAATAACATTAATAGTAAGGCCTATTTAGTATTACTCTAGTAGGCTATTATAGTAGGGTCCTCTATAAAAGTAGCTATATCGATAGCATATAGTATAATATTTAGGCTTTATTTTTATAGATCGAAATTCTCAGGGCTTATAAGCCTTTAGTTAGTGGAGAATTTGTAAATCTTTTTGGTCATTTTAATAGCAATAATAGTATAAAGGACCTTAATAGAACTACTATTAGCCTTAAGCTTTAATTGATAAACCGCTATAGCTTTTTAGTATATAGCTTTAGCTATTATTGGAGGAATAGTTATAATAGCTTTAGGCCTATTTAAAGTGCTTTAAGCTGCTATTAAAAGCTTAATTTACTCTACTACTTTAGTTATAGTGCTTTATAACTGTTAAATCTAAGCCTCTTACTTCCTTAGTTAAATAGTAAAGGCCTATATATAGTAAGAATCTACTGATTCTTCCTCTCTAGAAGACTTCTACTTAGGCCCTGTATTTTATATTTTCGAATCTATAGAGGGCTTAATATACTTACTGTTAAAGCATTCTATAGGGCTTTAAAACCCTAGCTTAATACTGTTTTTAACTAAGGCTTTAATTATAGTTTGCTTTATATAGTAAGAGGGCTAGGTCTATAGTGCCTAAAAGCTTTAAAGAATAGGCTATTTTATATAGTAAAGTACTGCAATTACTAACAGTAGTAGTGGCTAAAAAGGTTGCTTTACCTTCTTACTTTTTTACTTACCTTTAGGATTTACAGAACTACCTACCTAGCTACAGTTAAAGTAGGAGGCTATTTCTAGCTTTTATAAGCTTATAGTTTACAGGCCTTTAGTGCCTTATTAGGCCTAATTTTTATATGCTTTATAGTGTAATAAATTTAATAGCGGGTATAAATTTAAACCTTATAGGCCTTTAGAAAACCTAATAAGGTAAGGTAAGCTTAGTATTTGCCTTATAACCTTACTTTAATAGGTAGGCTTTAAAATCAGTGATTTTATAGCCTACTTATAGTACAGTCTATAGTAGCCTAAGCTATTATTTATAGAAGGCTTTAAGTTTAAGTTTATAAGCCTATAACTTAATTAAGTATCTTCTAAGCTTATAATCTACTAGAATAGGTATGGCTAATTATAGGCCTAAGGGCTCTGTAATTAGTACTTATATACTAGCTTATAGTATAGTGGAAATCTTATATATAATATCTATAGCTTAATGTTAGGGTATTAGAATACAGTACTATGTAGGTACTGTAGAATAGAAATATAGTAAGTAAATAATTGTATTGTAGTGCTAGCCTTCTATAAATTCACTGTAATAGTCTCTATAGTAGGGTTTATACTTGACTTCTACTATATACCTACCGACTAACATACAGTACCTTGCATACCCTAGTAGGCAGATAGGCTAAAGTACGATTTAGTTGAACCCGAGGTTTGCTAAGCCCTGTAAACTACTTATTAAGCCCTCTGTAGCTTCCGACCTACAGGGCCTACAGGCTTATAATTTAGTATAATAATAATATACTTACTTAACTATAGGCTTACCAATTCTTAGCCAATTTGGCCAGCCTAGTGGTTGGCTATAGGTCTTATAGGCAGTTAAGTTAGTGTGGTTCACAGCTTTCTAAAAATCGACTTACAGCTATATAAAAGGGCTGCAAAACCAAGCACCCCCAATCCAAAGTGCGGGTTAACGTAAGGTTAGGGTCAGGCCATTTATACTGCTTACAGTAGTAGGCCTTAGTAGCTTAAATATAAAATTACAGGCAGTTTGGCCTACTAGTTAGCGGGATGTAGGCCTTTAAATAGCCCTGCAGTGAAGTAAGGTGCCGGGTAAGTGCCGGGTAGCTGACGGGTAGGCTTTCTAACTTAAGCTTCTACCACGTAGTATAATAGCAGCCACCCACTGTAAACTTAGGCCTCACAGGGACCTAGTTTAATAAAAACAATTATCGCTTTAATTAAAAGGTATATTAACAGTAGCTGAAAGTAAGGAAATAGTCTAAAAAAAGAAAAATAAAGCTATTATTAAGGTTTATAAGTTAGTAGAAACTGCTAAGCTTAAGGTATACAATTTATATAAGAGGGCTTAGAAAGAAGCGGCAAAAGAAGTAAGGCTTTAGCGTATTACTAAGAAACTCTTATTAACTAAAATTAACGATAGAAGTAGTGGTTTAAAGCAGTTACGTAAGTTTTAATACTAAAGGTTCTAAAAAGTGGCTAAATAGGTAGTTTAGCTAAATAGATGGTAACCACCTACTTAAGGGTGCCCTACTTGCGTGGTCCCGAAAAGTGGGTCGGTCTCTAGGCACAGGTAGTTCAGTGAGGTTGTTACTTGTTATTATTTGCCCTGAACCACGCAAAAGTCACATGACCTCCCGCACATTTCGCGTCCCGCCGTTGGTCTTGCTCCACTCTTCCACGGAGATCAAAACCACGTTGTTTGCAATCTCCTACAGGCCTTGACTCAGACGACCAACGGCTGCAGCATGTCTGACAACGAGTACGACGACGATGTGTTTGGCGACTTTGAGCTCGAGGACGACGATGTTTTTGACGGCATCGGTGAAGACGAGCTTGCCGAGCTCGAGCGGCCCTCCAAACGCCCCAAAGTCGAAGCACTCTCGGAGGTCAAAGATGATGCAGCAGATAACCACGGTCACCTCGCGCTGGCGGAGCGACTTCTGTCAACGCAATTTGGTTACAAATCGTTCCGGCACGAGCAAGCAGCGGCCATTCAGCGCGTTCTTGCTGGTGACAATGCGCTTGTCATTTTCCCTACGGGCGCAGGAAAGTCATTGTGCTATCAGATCCCCGCTATTGCCTTCCCCGAGTTAGACCGTGCCGAGAGCAAAGGAAAGCCGACAGACGCAGGCGTCACCATTGTCGTATCACCTCTTATCGCCTTGATGAAGGATCAAGTCGACGCTCTCAAGAAACGTGGCATTCCGGCTGACAGCATTGATTCGAGCAAGAAGTGGGAGGAACTTCAGGTTATATACGATGCCCTCGGAAAATCACAGCTTCGAATTCTGTACTGCGCACCCGAGCGCCTCAACAATGAGGGTTTTGTCGAGACTGTCAAACGAATTCCCGGCGGCATCCGTCTGTTGGCTGTGGATGAAGCGCATTGTGTTTCCGAGGTCAGTCTCTCCGTGTGTTGTCAACAGATGCTGTGCCAGTGCGCCACTGACATGTTGACCACAGTGGGGGCATTCTTTCCGACCCGACTATCTCAAAGGTGAAAAGACTCCGCACATCATCTTTCCATTGCACCCCATGATGCCCTGACCTCACTCTTTGACAGTCGCTCGATTCGTTGACGAAATCAAGGCGGAGCGTGTCATCTGCCTCACGGCCACAGCTACTCCCAAAGTTGCCGAGGATATTTGCAAGGCATTTTCAATCAAGCCAACCTGCGTCTTCCGAACAACCCCGTACCGGCCGAAGTAAGTTTGCGTCGTTTCTCCCTGCTTTGACAAGGGCCCTGGCGCTGATTCCTTGAAGTCTCGAACTCCAAGCCAAGACTGTTTGCAAGGACCATGACGGCGATATTAGTGTGTCGCTAGGTATAATGTTGGGATTCCATGTGAAATCCAAGAGTGACAAGCGCTTCGAGGAGCTGTTCAATTTTTTGCGCACAAATCCAGGGCCGACCCTCGTATATGTTGCCATGCAGCAACAGTGTGAGATCCACGCGGAAGTTTTGACCAAACAGGGCTTCAAGGCAGCGCCCTTTCATGCGGGGCTCAAAACCGAGCACAAGCAACAGGTCCAGGAGGATTTCATGTCCGGAAAAGTCGACATTGTACGTTTATTTCTACCTTTTCCTCCCAGACCCATCAGATACTAAAGGAAACCTCAGGTCTGCGCGACGATTGCTTTCGGCATGGGCATCGACAAACCCGATATCCGGAATGTGGTCCACTGGGATTTGTCAAACACGGTTGAAGAATACAGCCAACAGATCGGACGTGCAGGGCGTGACGGCAAACCGAGCAGATGCATGTTTTACCTTGCTCCTAGTGCATTCTACCTCCGCGAGGTCTTTGCTCGTGGTGATCTCCCGTCGAGAACCTCACTGGCAGCATTGGTTTTCGATATTTTCAAGGAGGCTCTGGGTGTTTCGGTGGGGGGTATCTTCAAGACCAATCACTATCGGCAGCAAAAGGACTTCGATATACGGCCAAGCCCTCTCAGCGTCATCTACGCAACGCTAGAGCTCCATTTCGGCTTGTTTCGAGCTACCACTCCCGAATACTCAGACTACAAATATGAGCCTATGCCCGCGTATTTCCGCATCATCAGCCAAGATAAAAGCCCCGCCGCCGATGCCGTCCAGAAGAACTCCAAAAAGAAGGTCAAGTGGTACAGTATCGACGTCAACGAGGCCGCGACCAAGGGCACAGGACTAAACCGTGCTGACATAGTGGCCAAGCTCACTCAGCTAGACCAACAGGGACACATCAAGCTACAAGCAAGCGGCCTGACTAATCGCTACGTGCTTCAAAAAGCCTTGCCCAAGACGCACAATGAGAAGCAAAAAGTGGTAGATAAGCTTTACGATGATTTGGCAAATCGAGAACGGGACGCATTGCAACGGTGCAAGGAGGTCATGGAGCTGATAACTGGCTCCAAGTGTTTTGCGCTGTCCCTAGCAGAACACTTTGGCATGGGCCTGCCTGATGGCAAAGTAAAGTGCGGGCACTGTTCTTTCTGCTTGACGGGCAAGCCAATCGAGCCCCCCAAGCTCAGGGTAACCAAAACGACGGCGTCCAGTATCCAACAGGTGCTCAAGGCCACAGATGTCAGAGACGACCCGAGGTTCCTGGCCAGGGTGGCGTATGGAATTCGGAGTCCGAGGGTGACGTTTTTGAAGCTGGACAAGAGCCCGGTGTTTCGGTCGTTGGCGGATCATGATTTCGAGGTATGCCGATAGAAACTTGTCCGAGCACTTTGCTTGTATTGTGGTCGTGGTGAATGCTGACTTGCTGTTTGCTAGGCATTGTTGGCCGAGTTTACAAAAGCTTGTGAGAAGAAGGGTAGGAGTTAGGGATAACCTGAGGGGATGAGGCCTATCTCGCCGTTGGTCCCCTTACCAGAAAGAATATCGCTGTTGGTGCAACACGGATTCCTGGCCAGAACTTTTCACTTTTCTGAGCGGTGATTTGTGCAAGGAATAGATCATATGACGAGAAAGCATTATCTATGCCGCAGGCTTGTTAAGTATCTACTTGAGCGCCACGGTCTTTTGTTGAGCTGTAAACCTTGACATGGCGTTTCGACATGTGTACATTTGTCACACTTGTGGCTTCCTCTCGCAGTGTCATGCCTCTCCTTTCTCTTTTTCTGACAGTGCCAGTGAGCAAATTGAAGCAAGATATTACCATCTCAAAACGATCCATGTACGATACTTTCGGCACTTACCTACCTACTTACCTGACAGGACATAGATCCTTCAAGCCCGAGGCTCGCTCGATGATAGGAACTCTGGCAAAGTTGTGCTTTCTGGAACAAGTCGGTCAAGGGAGCGTAGCCGGTGTTTATTGTTGGGTGATACCAAAGCCGGTTGTGCAGACGCGTTATCCGAGTCCCGTCATGATGGAATTTGATCATATGGGGGTGTGCTTTCAGATTCCGGCAAAGTACTAACTTCGGACTTTGGCAGACTGGTAGGATCGGACGCTGAGGGTATTGAATCCCTTGGGGCCCAAGACAAATGTATGTCGAGATTGATTGGTGCTATATGCATGTTGGGTCTTACGAAAAAGAGATGCATCATTACCACCCATTATTGTTGCAGTGAAAAATCCAACAGTTCCCACGGCACTGTACTTAATGCAACCACCATGTGGTGCTTCCTTGCTGTGCTATCTTGCCCTTGCTCAACTTGAATGACACGCGGGCCGGGCATTACAGCCCTACCAAACTGTGCAATAGAGATGCCGTGATGTGAAGAATCTGTTTTCAGATTGGCCATATACATTCAACCTATACTACAGCAGCCATCATCTGCCAAAAAAGACCAGTGCATTTCACCGCCCGGCTTCCCCCGCACAATACCCCGCGTAGCTGATATTAACCATCTCACCGGGAGACCCTGAGCTTTTCTTTCTCTCCAGAGATTCTCTGTTAGTACCCGTCCCAGCGATATTCCCGATGCTGTGAGATGTGAGATTGGCTCCAGAGATGTAACCTTCATTTAACCGGCGGGACAGATTACGACTCTGGCCGAAGGCAGCGTCAGGGATTGCAAAGAGGTAATTAGTTTGGATCTTTACTATAACGGATAAAGATGGCTGATCTGGCTTTCTGTCCGGGCCGAGAGTCTGTGCCATCTTCAGTCTCTGCTCTGCGTGTTCAAGAGCTGTTCAAAATCTTTATGGGGATATCCGACCATAGGTTTTTATCCACCTGTGATTCCTGGTTTGCATAGGATCAATCATACTGCGTGCATCGCGCCCATGACAGTGCGACAAGGGTGCCTTCTTCATGTAGATATGGTCAGCGATCAGAACGCCAACGAACCGCGGATGGGGAAATTGCGACGTCGGTGCGTGTATTTGGCAGAACCGATTGGTGTTCATGCCCCGAGCGCACGGAAACGCCGCCATCATGATTCAGAGTGGTCGCAATGGAACTTGGAAGATACTTTTCTGAACCGTCGTGCAACAAGCCTGATCTGATGCAGTCAAGAGAAACTTTCGAGCTTCACTGATGCCAAGCTGGAGGGCACGGGAACAGACGCTGGCTGCAGGACCAAGCCGTTGGGAAAGCCACCGCCTCATACCAAAGTCTTGGCTATCGACAAGCAGGAGGCTCAAATTCAAGAATGAATTCGAGCAATGAACCCCGTGACCGCTGTTGAGCGTCACCATGATGCTAGAATCCGTCGAGTGCCTAGTCATACACAGTAGTGTATACATTGTATCCGTACACTCTCACCTCCCTATCAATCTATTGGCTCCCCATTGAAGGCCCAAGATCCAAGACCCAAGACAGCAACAAAACGGCGAGCGAGTCGGATTGAAGAACCAGCATTGTCCCAGGAATATTGTTGAGCTGTTGGTATTGCCAGACACGCCCAGCGCCTTAGGAAGTTGTCGGAGGAGCTGCCTGTTTGGGACAGCCTGGTTGATGGCTTCCATCACCAACCGTCTCGTTTGAGTTTTCGGATAGGCGGAGGGGCTTGGCCGGCAGAGCAGGAAACGAGCGTTGAACTTGGCCAACAAAAAAAGGGTCCGAGAAAAGCGGGCAGCGCGGGATGGAGCGCCAGGGAGCGATGGACGGTTAGCGTGTCATCAGCCAAGACGCGATGGACAACATCCACGTCCACACCGACCCCGACCTGGTCTGGTCCGGGACCTGCTTGCAGAAAAGCTGCAACATCCGGTGCAATGGCAGGCTATACCGACACCGAATTTAGGCAGGCTAAAACGCAAACCGATAGCCCGCCAGAGATATCCTCGGTTGTTTGGGCGCCAATTGTGCGCTTTGCCATGTCGCCCACGGGGCAAAGGGAAAGAGGGGAGCAAAGCAACAAAGATGTCATGATGATGGAACGAGTGTCGTCGTGAATGGATCAGCTGGTCTGAGCTTTTCTCTGGGGAAATTGCGGGGGGCGCCGGACGAGTCCGTCTGGGGAAAATCTACACATCCACAATCCCCCGCTAAAATAGTAGCAAAGCCAAAGAGGTTGAACTTCGGAGATGAGCCGAGATCTGTCTGATCTTGCGAGAAACAGAAACTATCCACTCCTCCACCGCTTTTTACAGCTTTTCCTCCACACTGAGTCTGGGGAAGTGGCGACAGTTGCGGTCGAACGTTCTCGCCCGACCCTCACCGTTATGTACGGGGTAATTAACGAGTGGAGTTTTTGTCTCCATAACAACTTCAGGAGCAACAACAAGTCATCAGATCAGAATCATGAAATGATACTTAACTCTGCAGCTGAGGAGGCGAGGAGGTGTGCGATGTCGGCTGCCGTGCAGTGCGAGTTTCCACCTTCCTCGTTGCTCTGATCAAGTTCCGATGCCTTTGGTCAATATTGCAACCACGTAATCGCAGGGCCCGAGAATTGCACTCTTTCGGTGGCATAATGCGCTTGTGCGGCGCTCGCCAATCGCCAATCTTCATAACCATTCCTGCAAGCATGCGAAAACTCGGTCGCCCTGTGAAACGCAGCCAGCGCGCCGCCGTGTCTCCATGGCGAGAATTTCGTGTCCGTACGAGCCCCTCTCACCAAATACTCCTCCAATTTCAGCTCGCTGTCTGTGCCCGGGTCAGCCTCAACACGCCATCACCAAAAACGTTCTACGCTCGGACGCTCGGGCATGGCTTCCAGAAGCATTCTCCCTTGGTCCGCTGCCTGCCTGACGCGGTCGTCCGATATGTACACTACCTATATATACACTAAGGTATCTCGACAAGCACCTTGGCAGTCCGACGGGTGGCTTGCGATCTGGCAGTTATCACATGTGTCGAGACGGCGCTCAGACGATTCAACCTGCGCTAGCAGAACACCATCTTGCCCTCTCGAGTGCCGGAGTGCTCTGTACCAGCCAGACAGCCAGTGACCGCTGCTCGCATGGGCTCCAAGGAATTTATCCATCTGCCCGAAGGCTTCATCCGGCGCGCCGTTGGTGGCAGCCACGTGCGGGGATGAGATTTGGACGCCTTGCTGACGGGGGGATCATGAGCTGCCCAATGGCGGGGCATCACCACGGCCAAGCCGGACATGCTGTACAGATCCGGGCTGCTGGTGGCGCTGAGCAACGATGCTCACTGGTCAACCACACCAGGCCCCGCGTCCCAATCTCGCCAGATGGCCGTCGACAACCTTGAAGAGACTCGAAAGACAGCGTTGCAGCCAAGGCCGCTTGGCCAGAGCCGGTGGGTTGTTGGCATACAGTACCATTCCTTCCTGCACTGGATGGAACCCCTGCAACGCTAGAAACGCTTCTCTCATCAACCACCTCAGCACATCGGGCCGTCGTTGAGATGACAGATTACCGTATCTATGTACTCGAAAATAAGGCAATTGCCTAAGATAGTATGGTGGAAAACAGGGTGTGCTTCGACCAGTTTATGATCTGTGCAGTCTGGTTTCTGGCTCGTGCAGAGTGGCTTTTTGATCTGTGCAGACCCTGAGAGCTGGCTGAGACCACGACCAGGGGATGTTTTGGTGGGAGATTTGAGCCGCTATACCATCTTAGGCAATTGCCTTATTGGTGAGTAGATACGGTATTATTGTGTGTATGTACAGTACCTTGCTACTGGTACACAGTACGTACACTCCGGTAAGGTAACTGCCTGGCAGTGCCGCCAGTCGACGGCTGACTGGCACTTGGGATGAGTGAGACCCTTTTTGCTCTCGGAACCATCCATCTAACGAGCTTAAGATGTGTTGCAAACCGCTGCCGGTGAATGGTGGACGGTGGACGATAGACACGACGATCATTCCCTGATCCGAAGCACCTGCCTTCGAAAAGAGAAGAAGCTGACTCTCGGACAATAAGCTAGGCACAAAAATGGATATTTTTGTGTTCCCAGACGAAAAATGGCTGAAGCCCCAGCAAACGCCCATCAGCTCATCTTCATCTCTTCCAGACGCTGGCTGAGGGAGTCGTTATCTGGCTGCGGGTTGTGCATGCAGCGCGTATGTATCGTGACAAAAACATCGGTCCTGGTGTCTCCATTTTCCGTCTGGCCGTGAGAGCGACCTTAGGTAGGCAGGGTATCATGGAGGGAAAAGACAGGGGAGAGGTTGACGTGAACGGACAGGCGTGGGAGGATGTGGACCCGCGTCCCCCGTCCCTGCTGACGAGCCAGGATCGGCATGGGAATTTCCAAAAGATGCGACGTGGGTGTGCATTCGACTGCATTGCGACTAAATTTGTCTCGGGGACAGGTATATAAGATGTCGAGGTGATCGCTGCTTCCTGGTGCCAGTGTCTCTGCCATTCCGCTAGCTCCTTCCCTGTCGGCCCAGTCAGTCATCTGCGCCTGGAAGGCACCATCTGAAGTTCCCGATTAACTTCGAGAACTCGACTCACACCTGCCCACTCTGCACCGCAGCTTCCTCCTCGTCGTCAGGAGCCGGATCGGTGTTGCGCAGAGCCTGCAAGTCCCCGGCCTGTCCGTCTGAGCACAGCAGTTTCTTGAACCTCCACCCATCCCCTAGTTCCAGGTTAAAATACCCGGACCCGTACAGCACCATGGGTGCCTCCGCAGAGGTCTCCGGCGCCGAGCGGGATGTTCCCACCACCGAGTCCGACAGCGTCACCAACGAGAAGGCCGTTTTCAAGCACACTGACAGCGATGCCGTTGAAAGCGCCGGCTGGGATGAGACGGCCACCAAGAAGCTCATCCGCAAGATCGATGTCACGCTGATCCCCTTCCTGGCCCTCCTCTATCTCCTCTCCTTCCTGGACCGCACAAACATCGGCAATGCCCGTCTCGACACCCTCGAGAAGGATCTCAAGCTCGACTCGGCCCGCCTCCAGTACAACGATGCCCTGGCCATCTTCTTCCCCTTCTATGTGGCCGCCGAGGTGCCCTCCAACATGGCCATGAAGCGCTTCCGTCCTTCGGTCTGGATTCCCAGCATCATGGTCGTCTGGGGTATCTGCACCACCCTTATGGGTATTGTCCACAACTACGCCGGCCTTATGGCGGTCCGCGCCGTCTTGGGTATTGCTGAGGGTGGCTTGTTCCCTGGCATCACCTACTAGTGAGTCGCTTCCCACCACCGCGCGCCGTTGCAGGCTATTTCCCCGGTTGTTACTAACAATGTTCGCCATAGCATCACCATGTGGTACCGTCGCCACGAGTGCGGTCTGCGCATGGCCATCTTCTTCTCGGCCGCCACCGCTGCCGGTGCTTTCGGAGGTCTTTTGGCTCGTGGTATCGTCGAGATGAGGGGCGTCGGTGGTCTTTCTGGTTGGCAGTGGATCTTCATCCTCGAGGGTATCCTCACCGTCATCGTTGCCGCTACCGCCTACTTCGTCATGCAGGACTACCCCTCCACGGCCAAGTTCCTCACCGAAGAGGAGCGTGCCGAAGTCAGCGCTCGTCTCAAGCGCGACCGGTCCTCACTGGCCGACGAGTTCGACATGAAGTACTTCTGGGCCGCTCTCAAGGACTGGAAGATCTGGGTGCACATGTTCATCACTATTGGCGTGTACACTGGTCTCTACTCGTATTCCCTCTTCCTCCCCACCATCATCAACGATCTTGGCACTGCCACGTCCCCCGAGATGGCCCAGCTCATGACCGTTCCTCCCTACATCGTGGCCTGCTTGTTCTGCATTGGCGCCGGCTGGCACGCTGACAAGCGCGGTGAGCGCGGTATCTACATGATCGGATTCATGGTCATGGCGTAAGTCCTCCTTTTCTGTTTTTGTTCACAAACCAATTAGATTGAAACGACTTGCTCTAACATGTTATCCCACAGTATTGTTGGACTGATCTGCCTGATCGCCACTGCGAATGCTGGTGTCCGCTACTTCGGCTGCTTCCTCCTTGCCTCGGGTATCTACCCCAACGTGCCCCAGGGTGTTGCGTGGAACGGCAACAACATTGGTGGCTCCCTGAAGCGTGGTGTCGGTATTGCCATGCATGTCGGATTTGGCAACTTGGGCGGTACTATTTCTGCCTACCTCTTCTTGACCAAGGACCGCCCTCGTTACTACCCCGGCTTTGCCACCCTGCTTGCCTGCCAAGCCATGGCTGCCGTTTTGTCCATCCTCATGACAATCTACCTGCGCCGGGAAAACGCTCGCCGTGACCGCGAGTACAAGCCCCCGAGCGAATACACCGAGGAGGAGCGAGTTGCCGAGAGGGAGAAGGGTGACAATGCTACCTTCTTCCGTTACACCATCTGAAGAGGTCACGATGTCTCATTTCTTGTTATTGTCTTGTGTCATTTTCCCACAGTGATATCCAGGTCGGGTGTTGGGGTTGGTTTATCAGGGAGGTGGGATGGACAGGTCTCGGGTTTAGCGGTCTACCTAATCATGAATTTTTCCAGTGTCGGAATCATGTCGGTCGATAGAGCCCTAGATAGCATCCCTGACAGACGCATATCAAAAGAGTAGACTATTCCTGCCGATCGCCACCAACAGCTGTCCCGTCTGCCCTGTTTTGATCGCGGTGATTTTAGTCGTGTGGCATGTTGCAGCTTGTTTTAGACCCTGCGTATTCTGTCTTGGACCACTGATGTCTCGGGATCCGGCAGTCTAAAAAGACGGCACGCATGGCAACCCTTCTGCTTTCGGGTTGTGCCAAGTTGCTGAAGACATGGTAATTAGCGCTACGGCAGGTGGTTTAGAAAACAATGCCGATATAGATGCATCAGATACAGTATGGGCAACCTTGGATACTTATTAATGTCGACTAAATCTCTGCAATTCTAAGATTCATGTTACATTAACATCTTGCGTGTCTCCTGCTCTTTCATTCCTGGCCTCACATAAATCATATTGCCGCCAAAAGCCAGTTCCGCTGACACTCATTGAATTCGGCTCATGGGCTGAGTTTCATGTCGTTCATGAAGCATGCTGGGGTGACCCGCTCACCGCGTACTATGCCTACAAGTTTAAAAACAAGAATGAATCATGCTATTGATTTGCACCTCAAGCGATAGCCTATGCAAGAGTCAACTCGGTTGGGAATAGGTGTAAAAAGCAATATGCAAAAATAATTCAATAATTGATGAGAGTGGGATTCGAACCCACGCCCTTTCGGACCACGGAATCTGAGAGGATGTTGATTAAGGAAGACCTTAACGTGGCGCCTTAGACCGCTCGGCCATCTCACCATTTGATTGGTTGTTGGGACTATTGCAAGTTTCAATACAACACTGGATTTGCCTAACTCGCCTGGATCTCCATTATCAGTGAGATTTTAGAACACCTCTAAAGTCTTAGCCACAGAGTTGAGAAAACCCGTGCAATACGTGGTTGGCAATAACCAGCCATGGCTTTGGTTCGGTACAACCTCGCTTAGACCCTATCCAATAAAACAATGTCAGGTCCAATAAACCACTCGAGCCATGCGCGATGCTGCAAGCCAACATCGATACCTATCGACTCGATGAACGGTGTTTTAGCTGAAAAATAGAAATAGAATCAAGCTCCCGTTACTTAGTAGACCTAGCCTTAACTATACACCTTCACTGGCAGACTACGGGACAGAAGCCCATCAGGCACGAACATGATGACGTCCACCTGGATTCTCCCCTTCTCACTTACGGCCCTCGCAGCCGATACCAGAAACCTGGATCCAAAGCCCAGTCCCATCAGCTACATTACGCTCGAGGAACACTGGGCTTCTCCCGCTCTTTACTTCTACTTCCCGACCGTCCTCTCTCCCTTGCCCCCACCGGTCTTCAACACAACGCTGACCAACCTGCAAGAAGTTGGTCCTGTTCGTCTTGCGTTAATGAAGAACAACTCCATCTCTTTGCAGATTATCTCTTACGTCGCCTCCGGTCCAGAACCGATGCACAATCCCAACCTCACCGCTTTGGCCAATAGCCAGTTATTCTCCCGCATCAAGCCCTACCCTACCAATTTCAAGGGTTTCTGCGTGCTCCTTATGGCTCTTCCTACTGAAGCGGCCAACCAGTTGAGAACCTGTGTGAATGAATATGGGTTTGTTGTTCCCTTGATTGATGCTTACGTTGTCCAACCTTCGGGAGACAAGTATCGGTTCTATGAAGGGAGGGAATATGACGTTTTCTGGCAGACCGTCCAGGAGCTGGACGTGCCGGTATATTTGCATCCGTCCTTCCCGTCTTTGGATAAGGTATTTACCCCTGGTGAGTTGTACTCCCAGGAAGGCTCCGCGGCTGCCTCAGCTGGGCTCGCCACGGCCGGCTGGGACTGGCGTTCAAGAACGGGGCTTTCGTTTCTGAGGCTCTGTACCGGGGGTGTGTTTGATAGGTTTCCAAAGCTGCAAATTGTGCTGGGACACATGGGGGAGATGGTGCCGTGGGTGGCGATCAGTGCGGTGTGGGATCTGGACGCTATGAGAATGGTACTCGCTGTGACGGATGTCAAGAGGTTCATGTACGCCGTTGACTACCCGTTGGGGAGCAACGTTGAAGGCAAGACCTTTATGGAGGGGCTGCGCAAGAGTAAACTGGTAAGCGAGAAGGAGTTCAGGGGCATTGCGTATGAAAATTCCAAGACGTCGTTACGCTTAAAGTGAGGTGAGAAGACACCTGGAGGCTACTTAGGTATGCTAGGGGACATGATTCAATAGACTAGATTTGAGTGGGTGTTTGCTTTCCCGCATCATCAAGGTCCGCAAGACAGGCATGCACACCGCCACGATAGTAATGGCCCCTTCGGCTGTACCCAAGGCCATAAGCACCACCACGTGCTCTACACCATGTTAGTCGTCTTCAGTTTGAACTCAGGACAGGTTTCACCTACCTGGCCCAGCCCTGGGCCGGTTCACATTTTGAATGGCCAGAATCTTCATGAAAGACGCAATACCGGCACTTTCTTCCGGTCAGTGAGTTTCTTTAAGCAAAGAAGCGAAATGCTCCAGGTCGCGTCAGGCACTCACAAAACCCCCATTCCCATCGCAATAGTGATGCCAATCTTTTCCCTCCTTTTCATCATCAACGGCCCAAATAACTTGCATGGCAACAAAGCAAGCATAACATCCATTGTACCGGAATATGCTATTGATTTCGTGAGAACCGACTTCTAATTGTAACTTGAGAGTAGAACGAGCTTACCAGCAACAAACATATTATACCCATTCATCAGACCCAGTGGCAAACACTTTCCCCCAGGCACCTCCTGTCTCCAGACTCGATCCAAAGGCCAGCAATGCGCCCACTGTACGATGCAGCTCCCTGCGATACAAATATTCGTTGTCCATATTGCGAACCAGACCAATTTCTTGAGCGGCCCATCTGCCTTTGTTAACCTGAGCAACGTAAATCCAAAAGATGTTTTTGACCATCCTGCGGCCAAAATGAGAAAGAACCCAGCTATCGTAGATAAGAGTCTAGTTGTCTCTATATTCTCTTGTGGGACAGCTTCATGCGATCGGCCAAACCCGAGCGTAGTGTCCACCGTTTGAAAAACGCAGCCCAGGAGGAGAGCAACCCACGAGGCAATGAGTAGGTAGTCATCCCACCAGAGATGGCGGCCGCGATGGAACTTGCCCCAAAGCCGAAGGGATATAAAGATAGTGGCGTAGGCAGCGAGGACCCATATCACAAAGTTGAGAACTGGGCTATAGTCGTCAAACGGCTCTGGGGTTATTGGCTCTGTGCGATGGTCCATCTCTGTCAGGTTGTCTAGAAGTGAGCGAATGTTGAGGGGTCATAGGCACTCTAAGGTCTTCCATCAACACAAATAGTACGGACGGAACCCAAGATAGACGTTCGTGATGGGAGTCAAGTCATAGTCTTCGACGTGGGTGACATGGAGTCCCCCGGGCGCTGCCGATCATACAATGGTATCGCGGCAAGGGTGTACCGTGCGGTTTCTTCAATAATTGGAGTGTGTACCGCTTTGGGAACCCCATGCATGAGGATAGGCTTGGACTCGGAGAGCCGCAATGATGGCGAGGCAGGTTGTGTTTCAGCATTGGCAGACAACCAGCCCCTCGCGTCCGATGCTGGCCATTCGCAACCCGGAAAACGGTGCATTGTTCGTCCCTACAATACAGGTTCAATCCGGATCCCGGATTCTTTCTTGGCTGCGCCTATATATTATGCGGCGCAAGAGATCTTGGTTCGCTTCGCAGTGGGTGTAATTATTCAGATACCAGGTGCTACATTCAGGGGTAAAGGGGTATTGATTTTGTGGAGGGGGTCTGTGCTCCTCGCTGCTAACACATTGGCGGATTCGGAGTTGAGTGTCCATTACATGTACTTGATGGTCTATCTCGTTACCGCATGCTTGCTATAATTTCCCGAATATCATTATCAACCTGGTGCTTCGGAAGGGCAGCCAGTAGAGAACTGGGCTGGTCTATAGGTCCATGCTCGAGCTACGCTGCCTGGCACTTGCAGTACCTCGGTGCATCAGGCTCGTTCAAATCAGCTCAAATTTTGCTTGCATGGCCCACATGGCTGGCGACAAAATCAAGCAAGGGTTGGATGTATGTTTCCCAGCCGTTGATGTCGCGGTTCTGCCAGCATTGCGTCAGCCCTGCTTCCATAATCATACCACACATGACTGGAAGAGGAACACGGTACTCACAATGTACTTAAGGTCATACACATGCGGCTCCCCTTCCTCATAACACTCCAATACAGGAACTCCTCTGCTCTTCAACAGCTCTGCCATCCGATAACTCTGATCAATGCGCACAACATCATCCCCACTCCCATGCATAAAAGCCGTTGGCGGGTATGTTCGTTCTTGATCCCTCAGCAGCACCCTGTACGGGGACATGCTTTCGAGAAACTCGACAAACTCCTCTTGGGTTTTGAATGTCTCTCGATGCATAACCCCTTTTCTCAACCCCTCCATATCAGAGTTCAGGGACCTCCGCATATGCAACTCAGCCTGCAGTCTGATGCGTCTGTTGTACTTGAAGTCTGTGGCCCAGTACCGTTGTATCTGTTGCTCTGTGAGAATTTCTTGTTCATTCCATGCCAGTGCATCCGTTAACACGTTCTCCGGGTTTCTGTCCACAAGGAAAGCGTCGAGCTCAGCATCGGTGAATTCTCCTTTCCACGGTGGCGGATTGTCTGGCTTCCAAGGTTCAAACTGGGCGCTTTCGCAGAAATGTGGGATTGACAAGAAGTCAACCAGACCATAGACGTCGACCACTGCTTTAGGGGCCGGTGACAAATGCGCGGCCATCAACGTGACCAAATGGCCGCCTGCTGATTCGCCGACGAGAACATATCGGTCAACATTGACTTTGCCCTTCCCGAGTATGGAAGGCAGATTGGAACGGAGCCAGGAAACAGATTCTAAACAGTCGGACAGCTGATCGTCAATTCTGGCCTGCGGGGCTAATCGGTAGTTGTGCGAGACCAGGTGGTAACCTCGCGAACGGAACCCAGGCGTGAGCCAGGGGAGGGGGGCGAAGTCTTATTTTCCAAGTCAGAACATCGTGAAGGCAAGGTGACAGTCCAGAGGTCAACAAGTGGGAGCATGGGTGGACGGGGGTGAAGAAGGTGATGTAAACAATTCTCACATACGAGCGCCACCCAACCAGCCGCCTCCATGGGTCCTGACCGGAAGACAAAGTTAGCAAAAGTTGCCCACGACCACGTGCAATCAGAGGCTGGTCATATACCATAAAACAAACGGAGCAGCCTCCTCAACAGGTGGATCTGCAGGCCACACCCTCACAGACAACTGGATGCCGCTCTTAGACTCGAATGTATGATCAGTAAAGCTAGGGGGCGAACCGGGTGGCGCACCAGGCGGCAAATGAAGTTCAGGCCCCTCAAGCGGGAGTGCACTAGACGCCATATTTATCAAGAGCCCCTTCAGATCAGATCATCAAAGAGCTTGTGATGTTGAATGGGAGGTTCAGTATTGGAAGTGACAGAGCGCAAGCCCGAATGAGGGGTCAGGCGCTGGAGTGAGGGGCTTCGATGGAGCATTGATGGGCTCATGCTCGGAAGCAAAGATAATTGCGACCCACTTGCCGCCTTACCAATATCGCCAGGGGTAATAGATGCCTTGGTATTAGTAAGAAACATGTTTGTACTCGAGCGACCCCGTGGTTTCTTCAGTTTCGTTCGCCGGTTTCTGAACATTGACTTGTCGTCCTGCAATCGTTTACTCATAGGTAAGCTTACACCTACATGTAGGCATAACATAGGCTACCATAACTACCAATAATACAATGGAGAGAGGCCGCTCCAAACCATTTTAGTGGTACGTTATACTCCGAGAACAGCACCTTCTGGACTTCTTCTTTCGGTTCTTTCAACCATGCCGCCACGAGGCGTGCCACCACTCCCTCCGCGCGTGCTGTCTGCATATGCAGATTTACCACAACGCAAACACGTGGACAAGCAACGATCTTGCTCTCAGCGAGGAATTTTCCACCTCTCAGCGCCGCGGACCAAAAGGGGAAGAATTCGGAGGCTTTCCGGACCTGGAACAGGAAGTCCAGTGAGCCTTGGCAAACCCTCAATGTGACAGTTCGGGTTGCAAAAAGGACCCGGTAGTTGGATTCCGGCTAAATACCCATGTGGTCACGGTGCGGGCGGTAAAGATCTCCGCGTGGCTGGCTTGTGCGTTGGTCTTTTCTTTTGCTTAATAGTAATAGACATCGCCTCCATGATGTCTTTGTTGATCCAGATTCAACTACGATGGGATGGCAGTTCCAGGTCTGATTACTTGGCTGTTGTGGATTCATAAGCGAGGCGAGCTACAGAGATACAGTATCGGACGCTCGTCAAACAGAGATTCTCGGAAGGATAGGTAGTGATGGATAAATTGCCATCACATAGATGTGTGTACTTGCAAAGCTACTACATAGGCCGGGTGGACGTGCGCCATGCTGATTTCAAGAGTAAGCGAGCCGCCAACAGACTATAAGGTACCAACCACAAACCGGGTTTGCCCTCATTTATTTCAGTCACCAGACGTTGCACAGGTCTTTATCGGCCCCTTTTCCCTGGGACCATGACGACTGAAAACCGCTTTAAAGCGCGTCTGGCTCAAGTGTAACTCAGTCATGGCGGTTCTTGGCCTGCTAACAAGGAACACTACCCCATGGGGAGTCCAATTCAAGCAAGCTGTAGTCCATCCCAAACGGGCCCTGATTCAGGCTAAAAGTTTAAAAGGAACATTCCATGAGGCTTACCGCCCATATCCCTTTCTAAATGCAACCATCTTGGCGTACTAGTGGTTTGCAGGCATGACGACTAGCCTCATCAACGCCACCAAGAGCACCCTCGATGGATGGGTACGGCATCTTCTCCGCCGAGAACCAAACTTCTTTCTGGGGATATGGGGAAGCATGTGACTTGGCAACGGGCTTCAACTTCTAGATCCCTTGTTCCTAAACAACGTGTGTCGGGCATATAAAGAGGCAATGCCAGACCCCAAACATACCTACACTTGTCGGCTGTTTCCACGGTCAAGGAGAAGGAAGATCTATCACCCTTTCTGAACTTTGTCTTTCACCATGGTCTCACAGACAGTAGCTTCCTCCCTTCTGGTGGTCCTTGGCGCCGCCGGCGTCAGGGCCCAGCAACGCCAGAGCCTCTGGGGGCAGTGCGGTGGCGCCAACTGGAGCGGCCCAACACTCTGCGTTGACGGTGCGTGGTGCAACCCCCAGAACCAGTGGTATCATCAATGCATTCCCGGGAGCGGCCCTACCACTGCCCAGCCCCAGGTCCCTACCACTACCGCCAGACCTACGACAACACTCGTCACATCCGTTGTTGCTTCCAGCTCCTCTTCGTCGGGCCCCGTGGTGACCAACCCTCCTGTGAACCCCGGCACCTGCCCGACCACACCCTCGGGCCTCGGATCGCCTGTGGCCAATCAGCTCAATGATCCCTTCACCTTCCATAACGGAAACAAGGTCACCAGCAAGGCGGACTGGGCCTGTCGCCAAAAAGAAATCTCTGAGCTTCTCCAACGGTATGAGCTTGGAACGCTGCCCCCCAAACCCAGCAGCGTGACGGCTTCATTTTCGGGAAGCACCCTCTCCATCTCTGTCTCGGAAGGTGGCAAGTCCATTTCTTTCTCCGTCTCCATCAGCAACCGTCCCTCTGGAGCCGGCCCGCACCCCGCCATCATCAACTTTGGCACCATGGGCGCTTCCCTCCCCGTTCCGGCTGGTGTGGCCACCATCAACTTCAACAATGACGACATTGCCCAACAGCAAGGTGGTTCCTCGCGCGGCCGCGGCAAGTTCTATGATCTGTATGGATCCAGCCACTCGGCCGGTGCCCTCACCGCCTGGGCCTGGGGCGTGTCCCGCATTGTCGACGCCCTGGAGCTCACCCAAGCTCAGACTGGCATTGACCCTACCCGCCTCGGTGTCACTGGCTGCTCCCGCAATGGGAAGGGCGCCATCGTGGCCGGTGCCCTCGAACCCAGAATCGCCCTCACCTTGCCCCAAGAATCCGGTGCTGGTGGCTCTGGCTGCTGGAGAATCGCCACCTGGCAAAAGAACAATGGGCAGAATGTCCAAGATTCGACTCAGATTGTCCAGGAAAATGTCTGGTTCTCACCCAACTTCAACACCTATGTCAACAATGTCAACCAGCTCCCCTTTGACCACCATTTGCTCGCCGGTCTTATCGCTCCCCGTGCTCTCTACGCCATGGAGAACGTAGACATGGAGTGGCTCGGCAAGATCTCCACATACGGTTGCATGGGTATCGCCCGGAAGCAGTGGGAGGCTTTGGGTGCACTTGACAACTTTGGCTACTCGCAGGTCGGCGGCAACAGCCACTGCAGCTTCCCATCCAGTCAGCAAGGCAGCGAGCTCAACGCCTTCATTGACAAGTTCCTGCTCAAGAGGAGCGGAGGTAACACGAACATCTTCAGAAGCACCCAGACTCACTCAAGCTTCAACATGAACAACTGGAGCCCGTGGGCTGTTCCGTCGCTGAACTAAGATCTCGAAATAGGGACACGAAGGGAAATGGAGGATGGGGGCTATCGTGGATGGGAAATGGGAAATGGGGAATGGGAAATGGGTGAGAAAGAGTTCTTGTATATAGTTTGCATTTGCTAGACCTGGCCAGATGTCTGGTAATGAACATATCTCCAACATTCGCAAATACCCACTTGAAACGTGATTTAATTCTGTAACACGTGACAGCTAATGTGGTGCCGGCGGCAGTGTGGGGCAGCGAGAAGCGGCAGGCCATCATGCCCCCGCCAAGCAAAACAATCACAAGACCCCCGCGACTGCAACTTCGACTGTATCAACCTCAAATATTTCCCTTGAGTTTCTTCCCTGGCCGCGCACCTTTATATAAACACCAATGAACAGCCCACGGCCGTCGACCCCGCCGGGGGCGAGGTCACGACAAAACAATCTCGTCCACACCTTGTCTCTCCGCTACCTCCTTATAGTGCCGATATTACTGGCCATAGCAACGGCCATCGTTCTCTTCCAACATTCCGACACCAACATCTATATGCTTTACTCCCAATGTCATGCCCGCTCACGCATCCCCTGGCTCAGTCACATCCCCCTTCTCGGCACCCCATCCTGCTTCCTTGTCTCCTTCTTTGGTGAAGCCGCAGCCTCTCTTCGCAGCTCAGCCATCCTCTCCGTCATCTTCTCCTTCCTCGCCGGTCTCCTCACTGTGTCGACCGTCGAAGCAGCCAGAATCTGCAATGCTCCCTCCATCTTGATCGCCTACCCCACCGGCCTGTGGCTCATCTTCGACCTCATCGGTGGCGCCTTCGTCTGGGAGCTCATCATCATCCCGGCCTTCTTCCACCGCAGCCGCGAAATCATCACCTCCCGTCGCCAGGACCTCCCCACTTCTGACATCCCTCCGGCCGACCCAACTTTTGGTGAAACCATGCGCCACCTCACCAAGACCTCCGAGACCATCGCCATTCCCTTTGCTGTGGCCCTCGGTTTTGTCGCGCCGTCAATCTTGATGCTGGCCCACACAAGCCCGGTCACTGTCCTCCTCTGGCTCTTCTTCCCGCTCTGGACGGCGCTTTTCAGACAGTCAGCTCGCAAGCTCACGACGCTGTCTCTGGTTAGATTGAACGGATCCTGGCAGGAATCCCTGCACCTCGAGTCCAGCACTCTGGGCCTGGTCAGAGTCTACCTCCTCCCCATCTTTTGCTCGGTCGCCTCCCACATCTTTTTACTGTGGAGCCTGTCCCAGTCGGACGACAGGAAAGAAATGACGCGGTCCACACTCAAGTTCATCACCATCGATGCCTTCTTTGTCGGACTGACGGTTCTGTACTGGATCTTGGTCGAGGCGGGGTGGAGGGTAGCTGCCGTGATGGTGCTCACATCGGTAATACTTGGCCCTGGGGCGGGCATCTGTTTGGGGTGGATCTATCGGGAGGCGATGCTCAATCTGACGGGAGCCGCCGGGAGTGGAGTGACGGTTGTGGCGGTTGGTGCTGACCCAAGGAGGAGGGGGAGTGGAAGTGAGGCAGGGGAAGAGACACCCCTGCTTCGATGAGAATGATGATTTTGTCTATACTTTGCAAGATGCCAATGAGCGATCCCACGAATAATCCGCACATCCCAGCGCGATGCACAGCACTGAGGCAGGCCTATATAAAGTGCTCTTCGGGCCTGCTTTACAACAGGCATGTCTTCTTCAGAGTGAAGAGTAACCTCAATACCTAAAACGTGAGCGTTGTGCTTCAAGCTTGAGGTGACTGAAAGTTTGAAAGTGAGAAGAAGCCTTGCCTCAAGGCTGCAGGGACGAAGTTTGAAATCAGGGAGCGCTCAGACTATGTAAAAAGGGGAAAACCTCCGCCAGTTAAGCCGTTGTTTGAAAGGGCAAACCCGTCATTGGTCCTCCCGATGTGCCATCTCATAGTACCTAGACAAGAGCCTTCTTCGGAGTCCTTCAAAAGATTCTGAACAGCTTTTTGAAGACGAACATTGTGTTCTTGATAACAGCAACCTGTTGTCTTGCTACATCCCTCATCAAGACTAGGTAGGTACCTACATTTCGACACTAATTACCTAATAGCCAGCTGTGTTGACCCCCACGATGTCGAGGATGGCGGCATCAGCCCCCAAAATGGCGTCAACTTGGTTCACCACATAAAAGCAAATGCAGCTCTTTTGACAACACCGCATGCCTTCTTTTACATTACATAGATACAAGCCTTCAGACTCACATCACATATTCGGTCCCGTAAATTGCTGGCCGGGCCATCCGCTCGAAAATGTGGACCAGTCCATCCCATACAGCTCCGGCCCAAAGTTGAACCCGTTCAATACCTCTTCAAACGCATTACTCCCCGATGTCACACCACTTGCATGCGAAGGCGCCACAGGCGCCACAGGCCCTGACAATGGTGGCTCTATGATGGCCAGGTTAGGCAAGGTCATTGATGGAGCCGATGTCGTCGGCACAGATGGCTGGAATGTGTACCGAGCTGCTGGCGCTTGAATGGCTTGCGGATGGCCAGCCACCCTGGTGCCGATGGCGGATTGAGTAAAGGTCGAAGGTCCGTGGCGATCGCGAGCTGGAGAATCGGGCGCGCCTTCTGGGAGCTGTAAGCCATGGGTGATGATCCGCTCGATGTCCGCTTGCTGATACCTTGTTAGTTATCTGGTGTCTTATCCGAGAGCGAACCAAGCTGGGCACTTACAATGCTAGCAGAGGCCGGACCAGTAGTAGATTGTTGGGCGGCCTTTAAGCAAACAGCAGAAAGCTCTTGAACTCGTTCCAGGGTAAAAGTCAGGTCACCTGTACCTGTTTGAAGCCCGTGATACAGAACCCTTGTGCACTGAAAGGCACAGCCCGGCAGATCCAAGTCAGTGACTGGGGCACTGCTGCCCAAGGTCAGGAGCTGTGCAAACATGTCGGCCATGGCCCTGGCGTGGCCGTAGCAGCTTTGACGGCTGCGGCCGACGAAATTAGGATCCAGCTGCTGCAGGACTGATGGAGGAAGCGCCTCCCGCAGTCCGTCTAGATAAAGGCGGTACAGGTCGAGATGGCATTGTCTCCACCAGACATGTGTCATGACAAAGATGCCCAGCCTTGGTGAATAGGTTCGCAGACGCAGGTTGCCCTCTGACCATTTGAACGATGGCGGCAACCGTTCCTCGAACCCTTCCAGCTCTGTCAACAGCTCAGCGCAGCGCAATGGGAGGGTGGTCAGATCCTCTTGAGACCACGACGTGATGGCCTGAGAGGTACACTGCAATATCCTGGCGCGCATCCACTGGATACGCACATGCAGGGCCATGAACCCAAGAGCGTCGGGCATTGGCGAGGTTCCCATGCCGGTTTCCGATAATGGTGGCCTCAGTGGCTCAGTGGCTTCCGGAAGGTCGAACTCGAAATTCCTTTCGTTGCAGGGCAGGTGAACGTGGATCTGGCGCTCCGCATCGGGCCACAGAGCAACGTCATGCTGCCCTGCCGAAATGGACGAATCGATCATGTACAAGGACCACATCAGTCGACGGCGAGACTCTCGCGCAAGAAAGCAGAGGTCCGGGTTCTCGTGGTTGAGTCGAAGGGCCGTGGCAAACCGGCTCGCGATAGCATGCAGCATAAAGGCACCCGAAAACCTCCTCGAGAAGATGCGATGCTCAACGGCAATCACCAGCGCCTGGAGACGAACAATGGAAGGTTTCTCAATCTCGGCCAAGCACAGCCCCACAGCCTCTTCGATGCACTGATTCCCGTACTCGCTCATTCCTGAACCCAGATCTGTCAGCAAAGCCGTGATTGCAATCAGAGCAAGCACAAGAGACCGGTCGAGCGACCCGGCATGGTAACGTTCCATCAGCGATGCCCGATGCAAGAAGGAGAACTTGGGGATATGATGCACATGGCGGAAGAAGGCGTCAAAAGCGCGCAGGACGAGATCTTCGTCTGGTTCAGTCCGGCCAGCAGAACCTGGAGCAGGGCTCACAGTACCGCTAGCAAAGGCGCTGCGTCCAGAGTGGCCATCGTCACAAGATGGCGAGTCTGGCGGATGAACCGCGGCAGAAGCTCCTGATGCTTGAGGAGGGCCGGTCAGGGGAAGTGAGCGCTTTCCAGGAAGGTAGACGCATTGGAGTCCCTGGGCCGAGCAGCGGTCACAACTCGGAGTCGAGCCGCTGCAGCGGGCCTTCTTCTCGTGGCAGTTTTGGCAGGCGCGGCGGACTCGACGACGAGGTATCGCGATGCGAGACACGGCAGCATCGGTCTGGACCACCTCGACGCCCATGTGTTCGTCGTACGAGCAAGCAAAGCCAAGTCGCTCGCAGTTGGTGCAAGTCCCCTTTCGACCATCACATCGCACCTTGCGAGCACGACACGTTATACACGTGTGTGCGGTGCGCTTCTGCTGTGTCCGGGGTGATGCGCGCATTGGCAGCAGCTGTCAAAGCCAAACAGCATCTGTGACGATATGGTGTTGTGCCGTTACCTTATCGACCCCGCAGTCTCAATTGGATGAACTGAGTGGGCGGCTTGCGTTTGGCTGAGCGAGAAGATAATAAGCCTGGTCTCAGAATCACTTCAGGCATCTCGTGCTTGCTCTCTCCTCTGTTGTGTCTTGGCAATGTCGTGGCTAGATTGATCTGGAGTCGCGGCGACACTGCTCAGAACTCTGGAGTCTTGATCTGAACCACTGGCAAAGGCACCGGTTGTTCCCGGACCCGACGTTATTGTGAAGAGGCAACTTTGCCTGGTGTGCCGAGAACTGCCAGCCGCCGGTCGGCCCGTCCGTGCTTGGCGCTGCTTCTTTTCTAATTCTTGACATTTTGACATTTCTTGTAAACCCAGAACCTGAAGTTCGCTGGCTCCATCTCCGTACAGGTCGACACAACTTGGCACACGCGTCCCCCTAAAAGATGGCCGCTTGATACTTGTTACGGATATCACTCTACATCTTTCCCTGTAGGCTGACAATTCCGATGAATGAGGAACGAGATTCGAAACACCATAAAATAAAATAAAAGGCTCTCACTTCATCCTCCTTGAGGTCATGACGATATCATGGCGGGAAGCCAAAAGATAAGGTGGAGGAGGCTGGTTGGTGCCTAGCCGCTTGTGGGACTCCTGGGCCAGCTGCCTGCTTAGTGACCCGTGACCTCGTGTTCTCCCCCTGATAGAGACCCATTGTTGCCTGCTCGACACGTCGCGCTTGCCCAATTAAATAAACAGTTACCAGAAAGGTTCATCAAGTATAATTGCAAACAAAATCTCCAGGCTGTTTTCTCCAAAACTTTCCAGTGACATATTGTCCGCTGTCAAATTTCCACCACCCGCCAGACCTATTTACTCTGTATCATACCTGCTTCCAGCCAATCTTCACAATGCCGCCAAAACGCGCAAAGAAGGCCGCCGCAAAACCCCCTCTGGAGGGCTGCAAGATTGCCCTGAGTGGTACCTTCACGGGTATGACCCAATCGGCCGTCAAAGCCAAGGCAGAGGCCGTGGGTGCCACTGTGAGCACCACCGTCACCGAAGACACGACGCACTTGGTGGCCACTGAAGCCGACTTCAACAAGCCCTCAGCCAAGGTCGCCAAAGCCCAGACCCTTGGTATCCCCATTGTCAACTTTGAGTGGCTGTCCCTCTCGGAGCAAAACAACAGCAAGCAGGCCGAGAAGGATTTCATCTTTGGCGCTTCGTCTACCAATGCCAGCAATGGACCCGCCGCTGCCACGACATCGCGCAAGAGAGCGGCGCCCGCAGTCGACAACGCATCTGACACTGAGGTGGCTGCGCCAGCGCCCAAGAGGAGCAGAGGGGGGAGAGCTACGGCAGCCAAGCCCGCTGAGGTCAAGGATGAAGATGAAGACGTCAAAACTGAAGACGCCGCGCCAGAGCTGAAGAAGGCAAAACAAGAGAAGGCACTCGGCGAGGGACAAGTTTTGAAGCGCAAAGACACCCGGATTCCAATCGACGATGGCTGCCCTTTCACGAATTCAGTCGTCTATGTTGACTCTGATGGTGTTATTTACGATGCTTCGTTGAACCAGACCAATGCGTCCAACAACAACAACAAGTTCTACCGCATCCAGGTCAGTTCGCCCAGGAAGCCATGATCTCGGACGAGAAGAAACGTTGCTGACAAGCGGTAGCTTCTGGTGGATCCCCACGGCGTGTACAGGACATGGACTCGCTGGGGCCGTGTTGGCGAGCATGGCCAGACATCAGTCCCTGCCACAGGTTCGCTCGCAGACGCCATGAGACAGTTTGAGAAGAAATTCAAAGACAAGTCAGGCATCACCTGGGCCAATCGGGGCGACAACCCGAAGCCTGGCAAGTACGCATTTGTGGAGAGAAACTATGAAGACGACTCCGACGACGAGGATGCGGCCGACGAGGACTCTGACAAGGCCAAAACCAAGGCTGAGGATTGGGAGCCGCCCAAGTGCACGCTGGAGCCGGCCGTGCAGCACCTCCTGGAGCTTATTTTCAACCAGCAGTACTTTGCCAACACCATGTCGGAACTCAACTACGACGCAAACAAGCTCCCGCTCGGCAAGCTCAGCAAAGCCACCATCACTCGCGGTTTTCAGTCACTCAAAGACCTCTCGGAGCTCCTCGACGACAACACGCTCGCGCAAACCAAGTACTCCATGGGCTATGGGCGTGCCGTTGAACAGCTGTCCAATACGTTTTACTCGCTCATCCCGCATGACTTTGGCCGCAACCGGCCACCGGTGATTCACACTCAGCAAATGGTCAAGAAAGAAATAGAACTTCTGGAAAGCCTCAGCGACATGAAGAATGCGGCCGAGATCATGAAGCTGGACAAGACCGGCAACTACGACGTCCACCCGCTTGACAAGCAGTACGAAGGTCTCAAGATGAAGGAGATGACGGTCCTCGACCCTGCCACCCAAGAGTTTGCAGAGCTCAAGAACTATCTCGTCAACACGCGTGGCTACAGCCACGGTCACAATTACCAGGTGGAGAGCATCTTCCGCATCGAGCGTCAAGGCGAAAAGGATCGCTTCGACACGAGCACTTTTGGCAAGCTCAACCAAAACCGCCGCCTTCTGTGGCACGGCTCTCGCGCAACCAATTTCGGTGGTATCCTCAGCCAAGGCCTTCGCATTGCGCCGCCCGAAGCGCCGGTCAACGGCTACATGTTTGACAAGGGCATTTATCTTGCCGACATGGCCTCCAAGTCTGCCAACTACTGCTGCTCGTACCAGTCTGGCGGCACTGCCCTTCTTCTGCTGTGCGAGGCAGAGCTCGGCGACCCCATGCAGGAGCTGCTGCACTCCTCGTACAATGCCGCCAGTGAGGCCAAACAGAAGGGCATGATTTCGACGTGGGGCAAGGGCAGAAATGGCCCATTGGCGTGGAAGGATGCCGGTTGCGTTGAGCCTTCTTTGAAGGGCGTTATGATGGTGAGTGGCCCGAAAAGAAAAGAAAAGTGTCAGTTATGGCTGTTTCCGCTAACCAGTGATGATTCTGTAGCCCGACACCTCGAAGAAGATGCCAGGGGATACTGGCGTAGATGGAGCCAGCTTGCTCTACAACGAATACATTGCCTATGACGTCTCTCAAGTCCGCCTCCGCTACCTCTTTCGGGTCAAGATGTAACAAGGACCTGGGTTTTGATTACGATTAGCGAAGGAATGCGCGGGAGTTTGGCGTTGGCGGTCAACCTGGCTTTGTATTACGAGCAACAATGGTTCAACCAGTGTGATTATTGGGCCCTGGCAAAAACTGGCGGTGTAATTTATAGATTATGGTGGACGAACAAGTCCGGTAAGATAGCTTGCAGCCGGGGACATATAATTTGCTAATCTTGTGCCATGTGGTTGTCGGGCATCAGTCTCGATTGTACATTCGCAATAGGGAATGGATGTTCTATTTCGTATTCGTCCAGTTTGAGGCTTCCGCATGAAGTCACCCCTACTTTTGAAATCGGCTCGCAATCTAACCATGATCAATCCCGTCTTTCAACCAGACTGAGTTGGCTGCGTTTGCTGAATTTGCCGTTCTCTGCGGCAGTTCGTCGCCAGCCAGCAGGCCATATCGTCTTACCTTGCTGATATACACGGTCTTTGGATCTGCGTGTCAAGTGACCTCAAGGTCCGCTGGCGTAATGGCAGCGCGTCTGACTACGATTTTAGAATCAAAACATCAGGAGGTTCCAGGTTCGACCCCTGGGCGGATCGTCCTGACTTCAGCAAACGACATTCTGTTCTTTTTCTTTTTTCAAAGAGGCTAAAGGGTGATTTTTGTTGTTTGAGATAAGGTTGAACCTTGTTGGTTTTGGTCGGCTAGTCGGGGGTTTAACCTGGCCAGAGTCTCGCCAAAACATTCTACATTGAAGAATGTTCATTTTTATATACCACGATCAGGAATGCCAGTCGTGGAATCATGGACTGCGCAATGCTGGCCTCTTGACAAACCGGCCCCGGTTGCTTCTTTTAGACGTAGTTGGGGGTCCCGGACACCCCCTCATTCAGCCGAGACTATGTGGCCCCAGCATAGTCATCTTGCCAAAAACAACTCAACCCCACAAAGGGCATCGTCATGGCTTGGCCGTAAGTTTGCTATACACTCCGCGCGTCTATCGACAGTCACTTACCGAATAACTAGCACCTACACACTCGTCACAGGGGCCACCGGCTTCATCGGCGCCCATGTTGTGGACACGCTGCTCTCCCGCGGCTTCCGGGTGAGGGGGACCACCCGCTCCAAAGCCAAGGGCGATGCGATGTTAGCTTCTCGTCCCCAGGCCACCCATGCATCGCTCCTCGACTTTTTGGTAATTGACGACTTTGTGGCACCAAATGTGGACCTGTCTGCGGCTTTGGAAGGTGGCATTGACGCCGTGATTCAGTTGCCTCACCTTTTAGATACGACACCCAAGACAACGAAGCTGAGCTCATACTACCCGCCATCAACGGCGTCAAGGCTGTCTTGTCTGCGGCAGCGGCGGCAGGGACGGTAAGACGGGTGGTTATCACATCGAGCTTCGCTGCAGTGCTTGACGTCGGCAGGGCGCAGAAGGCGTCTCAATATTTCACGTACACGTCCCGAGACTGGAACCCATTGACATACGAGGAAGCGGCCGGTGCGGAGACCAGCGCTGTGGTAGCATATCGGGGGAGCAAGAAGTTTGCCGAGTTGGCAGCGTGGGAATTTGTGAAAAATTTCGAGGGACGGTTGAGTTTTGACCTGGTGCCCCCCGATGACCTTTGGGCCAGTGGTTCATCCTGTGTTTGGTGGGCCTGGGGGGGCTGAATGACAGCAACAGCCAACTGTGGAAAGCAGCGGTTGCCAATCAGCAGGGAAAAGCACTGCCTGTCGCGAGGGTGCCGTTCTGGATTGATGTAAGGGATCTGGCCGAGGCGCATGTGGAAGCACTGGTAAGGCGCGAGGCAGGGGGCAAGAGGTACCTGGTTGCTTCGCCGGAGAGGTTTTCATATGGCATGGCGGCTGACGTGATTGAGAACGAGTTTCCCGAGTTCAGGAGGCGGGGAGGAGAGGAGGTGGAGAGGCAGGTCACCGACGAGAGTCATGGAGTTGATGGCAACACGGCCGCAGAGGAGCTGGGAATCAGCTACAGAGTGTTTCAGGAGACAAGTCGTCGATTTGGTGAGGCAGGCTGCAGCGATGTGACCCCCTGCTGCCCACCCCACACCCATGACCTCATCGATCCTGGGTCCATGAACGCGCGACCAAATCGCAGTTTCCCGCTGCATCGTTGCTGAACAGCACTTTCATGGACGCGATGCCACTCGGCCAAGACGTATATGTGTTGAGTAGCGTATGCTCCCCTTTTGCTTTTGTCTTTCATGGCCATCGAAAAACCGATGTTGTCCGAAATGAGCTACACTGCATGCTTCGCTATCACACAGCGTTATTGATCGGCATCGGTCATGACGCCTACAGTGTTGCCGCCACGTCGGCACCTCGACATTCCACGCTACCCATTGGCCATCATGCCCGACAACTGGTATTTTACCAATGCTAGGCCAGCTGCTCGGGATCTCAGCATTGTGCAACTGATCTTGTCCACCCCCCTTCCATGCCACCCAACCTTTGTCTAACGTACCCAAGTCTACCGCGGGCCATTGCCCCCTCCACGCGTCACTCCCTCTTCACCCGCAGACTTCCCATACACCCCGCGCGGCTCACCACCATGACCCGAAAACCTGCCGGGCCGGTTCTCAAAACCGACGCTCCAGCACAGAACCTGGAGGAGCCCATCCGCCCCCAAGTACACCTCCGTCGATCGAACCGCAACCTGGCCCAGAGCCGAAAGATGACGGACGAGGAGGATGAGTCCCGAGAGATACAAGGAAAGATACTGGGAATCAGGAGGGAGGCTGCAGATTCTGAAAACGCCACGGAAACTGTCGAGGATGGCGAGAAATCGGGCAAAGAAGGACTGCGACTCGCCATTGAAGGTCTGGCCCGGATGGAACGACGGTTACAGCGGGCAACAAAACGGCAGAAGATGAAGGTGGAGGAAACACACCTGACCGAGACGCTTGATCAGGGCGAGTTCAAGCCGCGCGACGAGGCCGCTACCGCCGGCTGGAAGCTGCGTCATCAGCAACAACCAGACGCTTCCAAGCAGCCAGACGACAAGGACCGGGCGGAACAAGGTACCACCATCGGCGCAGGCCTTGATCCGGAAAACGAAAAACAGGAAGCATCGGAGGAGGTACTCGAGATGCTGGAAAGGGGAGCCGCGCGACCTCCTCCTGTCAACAGTCATTACCTTCCGCTGCCTTGGAGAGGCCGTCTCGGCTATGTTAGCTGCCCCATGGTGGTGTTATAAACGTGCGAATGTGGCATTGGTTCTAATGGTATCATTAGGCATGTCTCAACACCTACCTCCGCTCGGCCAAGCCGCCAGTCTTCAGCTCACGCACATGTCGTATGGCGTCCATCATCGACCACCGATATCCTCTCGCTGACCCGGATCAGCCCGAGCACGCCACCAAGAACAGACCCGACAAGTCCAAGACGGCCGATCACGAACTGGGGGTACGTTTTGTTCAGAACCTTGGCTTGCAGAATGCAGCCGACATTGTAAAAATGATGCGGTGGAACGCCAAATACGGCATCAAATTTATGCGGCTCAGCTCCGAGATGTTTCCCTTTGCCAGCCACGTCGAGCATGGCTACAAGCTGGCAACTTTTGCCTCGAAGATGTTGGCTGAGGTGGGAAGGGTCGCCGCCGAGCTGGGCCACCGCCTCACGACCCACCCGGGCCAGGTATGCCCCTTGCTGGTGAATTTGTACACTATAATGCCGCTGCTGACATGAAAATCCGTGCGTGTAGTTCACCCAGCTCGGCTCTCCCCGTAAAGAAGTCATTGAGGCGTCTGTTCGAGACCTAGAGTACCACGATGAGATGCTGACCCTGCTCCGGCTCCCGGAGCAGCAAGATCGTGATGCTGTCATGATCCTCCACATGGGCGGTGCTTACGGAGACAAGGCGGCGACTCTTGATCGATTCCGCGCCAACTATGCGAAGCTGTCACAATCGGTAAAGAACCGACTGGTTCTCGAGAACGACGACGTGTCGTGGAGTGTTCACGATCTGCTCCCAATATGCGAAGAGCTCAACATTCCACTTGTTCTCGACTACCACCACCACAACATCATTTTTGACTATTCTCAGTGCCGGGAAGGAACCTTGGACATTTCACAGCCTGAAAGTATGGAACGCATCACGGCCACGTGGCGGCGCAAAGGCATCACGCAAAAGATGCACTACAGCGAACCCTGTCCGGGTGCCGTCACACCGCGGGATAGGCGCAAGCACAGCCCGCGAGTCATGACGCTGCCGCCATGTCCGCCGGGCATGGACCTCATGATCGAGGCCAAGGACAAGGAGCAAGCCGTGTTTGAGCTGATGCGCACGTTCAAGCTGCCTGGGTTTGAAAAGATCAACGACATGGTGCCACATGAGAGAATGGATGAGCCAAGGCCTGCGCCACGGGCTGCCTCGACAAAGAACAAGAAGAAAGCAAAAGCAGGGGCCAACGGGAAGCGGAAGCGGGCGGCAGATGAAGATGATCCTGTAGATTTGGACGACGCAACGGCTGCCGAAGGAGATGACAGCAAGACAGAAGTGTCTCAGATTCCCGAAGTGACAGTCACAGCCCTGGAGTTTGGGATGGGTGGACCCGAGAATAGAGTTTACTGGCCGCCTGGCATGGAGGAGTGGCTGAAGCCGAGGAAGAGACAGGCTAGCAAGAACAATAAAGCTGGCAAGCGGGGGTTGGAGGATGGGGATGAGGATACGGGAGAAAATTTGGAGGAGGCCGAAGGAATCTAAAATAGGGACCAGAGTTGTTAACAAGCTAGGTCGGCCGCGATTCATGTGTTGCCCAAGCATCAAAGGCTGGAAATGACCCGGGATTTTACTTTGGTACCCATGTATGTTCGAGGATGTACTGGTATGTGCTATAGAACACATGAGCCGGCTAGTGTAACTTGTTGTGTGCTTGTCTTGGACTTTTGTATGTGAACAATTATCCTTGCTCATGATGACGTTGGGATTGGGAATACTTGCCATCACATCACTTGGGATACATTGTCCAGCCAGGGGCTTGTTGTAATTCTTATTTACCGCCAATACCGATATGATCGTATCCCAAATCCGGTCTATATACATGCAAGATGCCCCCCATTGTTTTCCTGCTGCGCCGCCCGAAATGATATGACTAGCCCAAACCAGTGAGAAAGAAGAACGATGATGAAATCCCTTTCCAAGGGGTAGTGAATGCCGGAAAGACACCAGATGCCCTGCTCTGGTTGATGTCCTCGGGATGGGTGCAATTTGATCTCTTTTTCTTTTTTGACGGTTGTCGCCAGGGCACTAAGAAAGTCCCTGAGACAAATCTTGGTAGATATGCCGTTTGAGATGTGCTTTTGCTAAGTGGAGATGCTGAAGCAAGTACGCGAGCCTGCTTGCTACTGAGAAACAAGGGCACAGGGTAGAAGAGATATATGTAAGACGTGACGGTGGTGATTAAACTGGATACGTGGCAAAAAAAGTATGTGAAAAAATCGTGAAACGTTGCGGGCGCAAGCAACCTGGACGTAGCATCGAGAATGAGCGTGATGAAGCGTATTGCGAGGGTCCAAAACAACAAGGAGCTCAAGCGGAGCTCGAAACCTGCGTCGAAACCTGGGCGACCTCTCCCCTCAACTCCTTGCACCGGGGGTTGGAGCAAGTGCCGCAGTACAGAGTGCTTTTGCCGTAAGCCTTAATGGTGTCGCACGAACAGGTTATCGACTTGGAGATCAAGGTCGTCGAGCAGGCGTACGATATCGATGTGCCGCACATTTTCTTGCTGTGGTACTCTTTGTGGTTGTTGTGTGGGGCGCGGTTGTTAACGTCGTATTCTCGACATCCGGGATGGCAGTCTCAGGTGATAGCTCTTTTCCGAATCTCTGCTGGAACGAACTGCAAGTGAGTTGGCGAGTTCAAGTCTTGAGTGCTGCTTTGATGAAGCCAACTTGCAACAACTCAAACTTGCACCCTCTGAGAGTGCTGATCGGTCGGGAGATGGCTGATGATGGTACAGCGATGTGTCTGCGGCTGGGAGGAATAGGTTAGCGCGCGCTTCTCATTGTACGCTCTTCGGAGAGCAGAAGAATAGGTAGTGTAGAGGAGATTCCCACTTACTGAAGATGTTTGAAGGTGGTAAAGGGGGCAGATTCTAGACCCGCTTGGCTCTGCAAGGGGTATTTGTTGATCACTCTCCACAGGATGATGGATGTTTTGGGAAAGTCTTGTTGCTTTGCTGGGGATGGTCTGGTGTCTGCTTTTTGAAGAATTAAACTCCTTCGAACTTCCGGAAGTCCGTGTGGTCCCAAGATATAGCCGGGCTCAGGGGGAGAGCATGTGGAAGCCAGATGAGAGCAGCAAAAGGACGCCGTCTCTGGACCGGAGCTTGCCGGGCTGGGGAAATGGTGTGTGGTTGTGGCTGCGCCGACTCAGGGCAGACGCATATCGAGAAGCTGGAAGGGTAAGGGGAGCGAGTTGCAGGTGCTGAGAGATCTGAAACTTTGGGCAAGTGAGCGTCTTTTCAGCCGGGATATTAAGCAATTGAAGACTCGGCGATGACCTGCTCAACGACACCCACTTCCCGAGGGGCAGTCCCCATGTCATGTCCATCCCATGCCCTGGCACCATGATGAAATGGTTGGGCGGGGTTCTGGGCCCCCAAGATCGACGTCATCGGTCCTGCACTCTTACCTGCACTCACTGCTGGAGCGTCCACTTCAGGGCCCTCTTTGGAAAGATTCTTAGCCCAAGACTTTGCTCCTGTTGCGATGTCAACGCGTGACCTTCTCCATGGTTGAGAAAGTCTCAATTTTTGATGAGAAAGGCCAAGGACAATACATCCCCTCTCTCCAGTGTCTTAATTAGCATTGTGCGCCATTAAAAGAGGGTTCAGGTTTGAGGTTGCGTGCTGACAACCGTAGACGCCCTCTTTCTGCCGCTAAATTTGAGGGTCGAGAGCTTTTCCGTTGGGCTCCACCACCTCATCAGATCCGCCAAGCTGCTGTATGTAACTGGCCTGATGACAACCTTGGGCCTGGCACCGCAACAAGTGCATAAAAGACTGCATAGACATAGGATGGGATGCATTGAGATGCATCATATCCATGTGGGCTGTGCCATCTAACAGGCCTTGCAGGGCGTTTGGGCAAAAAGTTGTTAGTGTCACCCCACCAATCGCTCTCGGTGGCTGAAACAAGCTGAGGAGCCAAACCGGATTTCGAGTCTCCTTCATCTGTAAGTAAACAAAAATATCTTCCACCATCAGACTCGGCTTGCATATTCGACTTGATTGGGGTCCATTCTGATCGCCGACTCCTTTTGAAGTCGGCAGTCGACGCAATCTCCAGCGGTCTCCAGCGGTCTCCAGCGGTCTCTCAACTGGAACCCCATCTTCATATCGTGCAGTATCCAGCGCGGCCTGAAGATGATCTGGATTTCACATGCGCTGCCGTATTATGTAAGTGAGTGGGTTTCTGACTCCCTCCAATCTCGGAGTTCTCGCTCCACAGGCTGCTTAGGTAATGGAGAGAGCTGGTTTGAAACTGCAATGCTACGTACCTTGCCCCACCCCGTGGGGGACAGGTACTCCCGAGATCTGTCACCTGTCATACCTAAATGGATGGAACTTATAGAAGTCGTCAGCAGTATCTCACATACAGCCATATCCAGCTGAAAACTCGGAATCCCGTCCGCTCTTGCCATCATACCTGGCGACTGGCATGATGAGAATGGGGTCGGGGGCATTGCCCATATTGCTCGGGATAACACGGATCAAAAGTGAGGGAAGTTCTCAAGTCAAGTAAGTAGTTTAAGAGAGCAAACAATGGGCCGTTTATCCGTATTGCAATCCTTCCTGGAAATGACGGATTGGTTTGGTGAGTGTTGAGATGGTTCTTTGCCGGCAACCGTTGTCGTCGTAGACGTTTGCCGAGAGACTTGATTTCTTATGAGATATAGCCAGAGGAATCCCCACAAATGATAACAGGCATCGATAGACAGCAAGGCAAAAACCGCTCTTGTGAAGAAGCTCGCAAGGTGCGCAAGGCTCTCTGGTGGATTTAGAGATAGCCCCCACCTGAGCCTTACCGTATCGAAGGCAGGCTTCTGATTGGCCGATCTAGCTCAGCTCAATGGTGGGGCTCGAACCGGCCGAAATTTTTTGGAAGCAAGAGACAGCCAATATTTCCTTGCGATCGCAAATCAACCGTTGACTTGTTTGACTTTGGGCATCGCGAAGCCACAACCACAACTCGCCAACAAAAGCATGGCAGGGTCGACAGGCAGCAATTCCGACCTCACCTCCACCTCCCACACCCTCACCAATCTCCCCGTCATGTCGCAAAACGGTGTAGCCTCCGGGCCCAGTTCGGCCGTCGCTCTCTTTCTCGACTCGACTGCACCAGCAAATCGCCATGTCTTCCTCCAACCCTACCCAGCGCTCCCGAACGGTTCTTTGCAACTCGCGAAAGAGACCCTCGACTCTTTGGCTGGACCAGTCAGTGATCAACAGCAGCAGAGGCTTCGTGAAGCCGGCAAGAAGCGCAAAAGGGACGGCAGTTCTGGCCAAAACGCCATCCTAAAAATCAGAAAACTGCACATTGACGGCTTTGAAACCGACCAAGTATGGCAACAGGCGAAGAAGATCATCAGCAGCGCGCTTCAGGAGTCGACATCGGTCCTGGAGGAACTCGAGGAGAACAACGAAATCGAGCAAGAGGGAGCTGATGTCAAGGCTCTAAAGTTCGGCAAAGATGGCTTCGAGATTGGATCAGATGACGATGATGACGCCAGTGCATCTTCCGAAATTGATGAAGGCAGTGAGGCCGATACTGAAGACTCTGATGTAGAGACATCCAGTGTCGGCGAAGAGGGCGAGAGCATGTTCGATCTGGAGGCCGAGGATGACGACGAAGATGAAGAAGATGATGAGGATGATGATGACGAGGAAATGGAGGATGACGAGGAAGAGCCTGAAGTTGGGGCGGCAGGGGAAGATGACGAGGATGAAGAGGACTACGAAGCGGACGCTGCCGAGGACTTTGTCGAGGACCCCAACGGACTCAATGATGGCTTCTTCTCAATAGACGAATTCAACAAACAAACTCAATGGTTCGAAGACCAGGATGCACGCGCCGATCCGAACACAGATTACGCCAGTGATGAGGAAGCCGTAGATTGGCATGGGGACCCGTTTGCGGTCAAGAAGTCGGCCAAGAAGGGCTCTAAAGACGAGGACTCAGACATGGAAATGGATATGGACGATGAGGAGGATGATGGACCAGCCTTGACCAAGAAGGAGCTCGCAGACTTGGCCAAGTTCAGCGACGACGAGGACGAAGACGAGGACGAGGATGATGGCCAGGTTGGCGGTGCTGACGATATGGACCTTGACCTTACCGCCAATGACATCTATTACAAGGACTTTTTCGCACCGCCAGCAAAGAAAAGAAAGACCGGCAACCAAAGAAAACCTTACAAACCCAAACAGCCGTTCCAGCCGACTGAGGAGGATATCGAGAGAGCACAGAACGATGTCAAACGCGATCTTTTTGACGATCTGTCCGAGTTCTCTGACGAAGAAGACGCTCTCTCCGATGCGTCTGCCGGCAATCCCAAGTCTCGTCGCTCAGCTCATGAGCGCAGACAGGCAAAGATTGCAGAGGAAATTCGCAAACTCGAATCCGAACTGGTGGCCAAGCGGGCTTGGACCCTTTCCGGTGAAGCCACTGCGCAAGCTCGCCCTATCAACTCCTTGCTGGAAGAGGACCTTGATTTTGAACATGCCGGCAAGCCGGTGCCTGTCATGACGGAAGATGTCTCAGAGTCGATTGAGGAGCTCATCAAGCGACGCATTCTCGCAAATGAATTCGATGAGGTACTTCGCCGCCGCCCTGACGACTTTGGTAACCCGAACAGAGCTCGCCGTGGCCTCGTGGATATTGAGGATACCAAGGGCAAGCAAAGCTTGGCTGAGATCTACGAGGAGAAGCATATCAAGGAGTCGAACCCTGACGCCTACGTCAGTCAGGCCGACGAGAAGACGCGGAAAGATGAAGAAGAGATCAAGCAGATGTGGAAGGACATCAGCGCCCGGCTCGACGCTCTCAGCAGCTGGCATTACAAGCCGAAGCCTGTGGCTCCTACGCTTACTGTCGTGGCCGACGTTGCTACGGTGGCCATGGAGGATGCCCAGCCTACCACGGCCCAGGGTGTTGCTGGCGGCGAGAGCATGATTGCGCCCCAGGAAGTCTACGCGCCAGGCAAGGACTCGGTTGAGAAGGGCGAGATTGTGGCCAAGAGCGGCCTGCCGGTGGCCAAGCAAGAGATGAGCCGTGAGGAGAAGGCCCGGAGACGTAGACGTGACAAGGAGCGCATCCGCAAGGCTGGTGGCCTCGACGCCAACAAGCCTGTCAACAAGAAGGCTCAAGCCCAAAAAGAAACGATGAGCGATCTGAAGAAGGGTGGTGTCAAGGTGATTAATAAGAAGGGTGAGGTCGTCGGGCTGGATGGGAAGAAGATTGTTGAGCACAAGGGGCCTCATACCAGCGGTGCTTTTAAGCTGTGATAGACGGACGGTTAATTTTGAGAGGTACATTGTTTGGGTTTCATGGTTAGCATTCGTTATATTCATGTTCGGGCAATCTTGAGGTGGTATATTTGGAGGTCAGATACCTCCCAGTGTCTGCATTGTCATATCAATATGCATATATATTCTCGAGAGTCATACTCTGATTGTTTCGACTCGACCTCAGGACAAGGGAGTTGCCGTTGCAAAGTCAGTAGAGTTAGGTAATCATGTTGAAAGTTCCCAACATCCCCTCGTGTTCATATTGGCTGTATCGTGTACATACCTAATTTTGGATGAGATTCATCTGAATATATGGCATCCCGTGGATCCAGCAGCGAAGTGATGTCGTCACCAATGAAATGGCCATCAGAGCTCCAGCTGCCAGAGCTTCGAGGTCGGAAAATCCCGAGCGTTGCGAATGCGGGGTCATTTTCTTCTCCACATTTGCCTCTTCCAACCAATCAGAACCCGCCAGTTTGTGCTTAGAACCTGGCCCTTGCACAGCGGGCGAAAGAGAGGCGAAAACCGCTCGGGATATCAACATCGAACCGCCACTTTAGTTGATTTCGACCGTGTCGCCGTGGGGGATAGGGTCGACTTTTCCATTCTCCGATTGTGTCGCCGGCACGAGAACCTCTCCACTCTACCGCTCTCCTACGATCGCCTGCCCGGGGCTCGGCAATTGAGGCTTGCACGCCGACGAACCAAGGACCACCACAACCCACACTACAAAGAAGATGCTTGCCTCCGCGAGGACAGGCGCCTCGCTGGCGCTGCGAGGTAAGCGAAGCTGGACATGGAGGGAGGGGTCATTATGGGAATGAAGAGGGGGAGCAGGGAACAGAAGGCTAATGGTATCTGGGTCTACTCGAACAGCACGCCCTACCACCACCCAGCTCATCCCCTTCCGCGCTGCTGCCGCCATCTCGTCGTCGGCTCGCAAGGATGCCGGTGCTGTCCAGCCTCACGGTGGATACGGCCTCTCCAAGCATCACGTACGAAAGGAGGTCCCTCTCCCCAGCCAGGAGGGCACCAAGGGCTTCGTTCAATACGCGCTGTACGTCACACCCCTCTTTTTCCTCCCCGAGAAACCACCCCTCCTCCTAACATATCTCTCTCTCTCTCTTTTACCCAAACAGCACCACCCTCGACATCATCACCAACTGGGGTCGCCAGTCCTCCCTCTGGCCCATGACCTTTGGTCTGGCCTGCTGCGCCGTCGAAATGATGCACCTCTCCACCCCCCGCTACGATCAAGATCGTCTGGGTATTATTTTCCGTGCCTCCCCCCGCCAGTCCGACGTCATGATTGTCGCCGGCACCTTGACCAACAAGATGGCGCCCGCCTTGAGGCAGGTCTACGATCAGATGCCCGAGCCCCGCTGGGTTATTTCAATGGGCTCGTGCGCCAACGGGGGAGGGTACTACCACTACAGTTATAGTGTTGTCAGGGGTTGCGACAGGGTCGTGCCTGTGGATGTGTATGTTCCTGGGTGCCCGCCTACGAGTGAGGCGTTGATGTATGGTATCTTCCAGCTGCAGAGGAAGATGCGGAATACCAAGATTACGAGGATGTGGTATCGCAAGTAAAGCTTGTGCGTGCTTGCTTGTGGACGGGGGGTGGATGTGTGGGGTTTGTTTTGGGAAGGTTGGGGGGGATGATAAAAGTCATAGCTCTAGAGATTAGAGGGTGAATTGATGGTTTGGGAGGGGGGAGGCAACACAGGTGTCCGGGAATGGAACTTGGTTCCTAGTTTTTTTTTCTTGTGTTGTGTCGGCTCTGTACATATGGTTCTTGAAATTGCCTTGGGCTCAGCATTATCAGAATATGAATGTTGGGGAGGCTATACTGTATGGTATGCGGATGTTGCTTTGAGATGCGGTTTCACGAGGACGTATATTGACCTGACTGCAATATGACGCTTTTGAACAAGCAGTGAACTTTTGAATCACACAACCTGGCAACTAGCAGCCAAACACCAACTCACAAACCAAATCTCATCCCATATCACTCCCTAGCCTCCCCAACCCCCAAAACCAACTTGCCAACCTCCAAACCCCTTTCATCTTTTCCATGACCCCCCAATCCGTGATGATTAAAGACAAACAGACAACAGTGAGATGCAACCCATCAAAACCCGGCGGAGCGATCAACCCAACGACGAACATGACAACCCGAGCCACGATCTGAGCAATGACTTCCAAACACAGCCAGATCCACCAGCCAACAATAAAGAGGAAGATGATCCAGTGCATGGTATCTGCCGTGAGACTGAAGCGGTGCTGGAGGAGGCCGAGGAGGAGGTAAATGAGCCAGATTGAGTTGTCTATGTTGTACAATTTGAGGTCGTTGTGTAGCTTGCTGTCGGGGTTTTTGGGGAAGACCATATTCTTTGGTGGGGCATTGTTAGTAGAAGGAGGGACGTGTGAAGAGGATGAATTGATAGGAGGTTGGGGGGGTATATGCGTATGGGGGGATGGGGTTTGAGCTTTCGTTCGTGGTGGTGGTGGGTACGGCATTGTTATTTTTTTATTTTTGAGAGAAGAGGGGATGTATATTTGACCGAGGGGGTTGGTGGTGATTATTATGGTAAGTTTATCTTGTTAAGAGAGGAGGGTGATGGGGCAGGTGGGTCAGGTATGTTGATGGCATTTCAGGAGGGGAAGCAAGGGAGGGAGGGGATCAAGTAAACAGCAACACCACCGCAGCAAATAACTTGTCCACAATCTGCTTCCTGTTTATACTTCCCTGCCTACTCACGCTCTAGGCTGAAATCCAAAATCTTTCTTTCGAAGTGTATCTGTTTTTCCTGCCCAGATAGACTATACCAGAAAGCGGCAGGCTTTTGGCTCCGTTTTACTTATCGGCTAGTGTATAATATGGTTTAAACCCAGATTATTCCTCTTCGAGCGGACCAGATACTACTTTGCCTCGATGTTTTCTTGTCTGTAACGTTCCGTCTACCTTCAAAACCACCGCTACAGATGATTTTGGTTCATCTCCCCGCATAATCGCTCCACTCGGCCCGTGCCGGAGAGATCATAGGATCTTCATACTCTATTCTGGAATAATGAGGGAAAGGTCTTGATGTTCCTCCTGGTGGTCCCAATGGTGGCCCTCCCATAGGTGGTAGTCCCATACCCATGGGGGGCGGTCCCATGCCCATAGGCGGTGGTCCTGCCATTCCTATAGGTGGTGGTTCCATGCTCATCGGAGGCGGTCCCGGCGGCGCCATAGGCGGCCCCATATACGGGGGCGGAGGCGGTGGTGGCTGTTGACCGGAGGGAGGGAACCCCAATCCTGGTCCCTGGCTCGGCGGAGAATTGGCAGGAAAGTGAAAGTCAGGCAGGGGGGATCGCGGACCAGATCGGGGAGGGTACATGCCAGGTGGCGCTTGATGCTGCGTGAAGCCAGGAGGATGAGACCGGGGACTGAGCGGAGGTTCGTCTGGGTATTCCTCGTCCAAGAAGTCCTGGTCCGGCGAGGGAGCTCTGCTGGAGGAGATACTGGCAGGCTTGGGGTGGCGTCTAGTTCTGCTCGGGGCTCCGCGAGGATCTCTGCTCGAAGCTTTGTGGTGATGATCGACGGGAGGCTGTCTGCTGCCTTGTTTTATAGGGTGGTCGTGGGACTTTTCTTTGTTGCGGCTCGATCGTGATCTTGACTTTGGTTTGCTGTCGATGTTTCTGTGCGCTTGCTGGAGGGCACCGAATGGATAGAGGTTGAGCTTGAGCTGGCCTTTTCGAGTCTGCATCTTCTCGCTGGTAATCTCATCTTTCTGCCATTGCACCTGTTTTTCACGTATTTCTTCCTCCTGCTTATGTCTCGCTCTTTCGTTTGCCTTTCGAATAGCAGCCGCTTGTAGCGCCCTTTTATCACCCGCCAGAAATGCGAGCTTGTCGGCCATGATGTATTAAAGTTGTGACTGCCGCGGTATTGTAGTATCTGCAGGGTATTGTAGTAATAACAAAATAAATCGAAGGATGTTGGTACTATTGTAGTAATTCATGAAGATATATGGCCACATGAGCTTTAAAGGTTCCAGGAACTTGTTGCGTGACAGGCTTCTGGCTTCTACTGGCAGCAAAGAACACTGGAAGCAGAGTATTTATCTTCTCCAGGTTGGTAAATGACTGTACCATTAATCTTTACTTGCAAAACTCTACAAGGCATTTGAGCAACCACTTGTTACAGAATGGTTCGACTTGGAGAGTGTTTCGAATACGTGCGGCTTCTGAGTGTCAGGTGTGTCACTGTTAGTGACCAGACCTGAGTCAGGCCATATATCAGATGCCATCTTTCCGAGCTTGAGGATCTTTCGTCCGTATTTCTGTCGGTAGATGAATATGAGGATGGATGGTGTTTACACCCACATGTGTTCCTGTCCCCCGCATGATGAGTGATGGCAATTGCCTCATCCGCCTCCTCCGTTGTTGATCAAGGTGCGGATTTCCTTGACTCTCTCGATCTCGAAGACGAGGCTACCATGACCGCTGATCGAGTCTGGTCAACAGTGCGTTATGAAAGCAAGAGAAGATGGTAAAGTCAAGAAATAACTTCATTATTATGCTCTATGCTCTAACCAAGTACAGAAAACACCAAAACATCTCCATTTCCCCTCTAACATGTCATGTGTCCTACCCAACTAAACTTCACCGGAGAAATCCAGCCCCCGGTTGCTTCAACCCTCAACGCCCTACATATCCAATGACTATAAATAACGAGTCTGTCTTCATGGCTCCCACACGGAGTCCCCTCCATCCTTTAGGCCCCTGCGTATAAAATGACTGAAATAGATCTCAGTCGATAGTCCCTCTCTTCTATAGCTTCCAACTTATATGTCGTGGCTTGAAGATCCCGCCTGGCCAGTTCATAGGTGATAATACCCAGAAGTATCACTTCGATAAGGGACCCCATATGTAACCAATTCGTCTACGGACGGTGTAGCTGGATTAAGGGTTTTGCGTGTAGGTGGCGGGCCTTTGGGTTTGTGAGGTTCTACAAGTTCTGCTGGGTGTGTGCGGTTGACATATTCCAGTATCCTCTCGACAGCCATCACCTTCAATTCGCCAAGTTTGGACATTGCCTTGACCGTGACCCTTTTCCCAGCCTCCAGGTCTCTCGCCGTTTGGTCATCGTCATGTTCCACCACCCTGAATTCAACAGGACCAGATATCTCTTCAAGGTCGCTCACAAATCTCGCCAAGAAGTTACCCCCTTGCTCCCTGTAAACATAGATTGGTTTGCCGAACTCAATATCCTGCGCTGGCCTGCGCTTTGCCACTGGTTTCCTCTTTAGTGGTTTTGACTTTTTCGGCAGTGGTCTATATCCAGACGTGGGTCTCAGCGTGGGTATTTCTTGGTGATGGCTCTCGACATATACACCTGCCTCCTGCGGAGACATATCCGAGCCGTCGAAAATCGATCTCTGCTGCCTGACAGCTGAACCATACCGCTCGATCGGATTTGCCAAGACATCGTCAAGTTCTGTGCCGTTCCATGGACTCCAAAAATTGGACAGCTGCTCCTCACTCATGTCCAGGAGCGGGAGTGTCGGGTGTGCTGGTTGCGGTGCACTCTCCGGTGGAGTCACGATTATATCCGGTGCCCGCCTCCCCCTTGTTGGCTGTGGTGCTAGAATTCTCAGTGACGGTCCTCTCGGTGGCGGTATCAACATAGGGGCGTCCCCGGGTTCTGTCTGTGGCGGGCGACCATAAGAATGATACTCAGATAGGGGGCTCGGGGCGAAGTGTCCACTACGACCATGGATGTGTGCTTGGTGAAGATTGTCCACTTGGTAGGTCGACGTTGTCGATGGCGAATAACAAGTAGAGAGGGGGCTCGGGCTGAAGTGGTGAACATGATCATAGGGAGGCGGGGGGTAAGTGGGAGATGAGAAACCAGCTTGGGGAGGTGAGGATGGATCAGCAGTTCGGGGATTTCTGTCACGGCGTGGCCGATAGTCTTGAACGGGATAATGATAAGGAGTTTGGCTGCGAGATTGGGCTTGATGGTGGTCGCGAGATCGGGGTTGATAGTTTTGAGCCTGACGATGATAGGGGGTGTAGTTGCGGGATTGGTGTCGATGTTCTTGCGCATGGTCAGTTTGGTATTGTCCATGTCGTGGCTGATACTGCTGAACGTGATCAGGAGAGCGGAGTCTATGGGGTTGGTAATCCTGAAGGTAGTAGGAGGGGTACTTAAAAATAGCAGGATCGGACTGATACGGAGAGGTCGTTCTGCTATGACTATCGGCAGTAGAGCGTGTGTCGTGCGGCTTTCTTTGGGGTTTCTGAGATCTCTGTCTACCGACCGGCTGTGGCCTTGATTTCGGGGCTCTCTCGACGTCTGAGCGGGCTCGCCTTCCTTGGCCTTCTCCAACCTTTCTCTTCTTATGGTTAGGTATGCGTCGGGTCGCCATCTTCATTTTTTGCTTGTCGCGCTGATGTTTTGCTGACCGATGTACCTTTGTACGTGAACCCTTGCTTGTCCACCGTGCTCTTGGTCGATGGGACTGCCGGCTGCCCTTTCTTTTGCCAATAGAGAAGCCCTTTCCTTTGCCAATAGAGAAGCCCTTTCCTTTGCCAATAGAGAAGCCCTTTCCTTTGCCAATAGAGAAGCCCTTTCCTTTGCCAATAGAGAAGCCCTTCCCTTTGGGAATAGAGAAGCCTTTTCCTTTGGGAATAGAGAAGCCCTTCCTTTTGCCAATAGAGAGGCCCTTTGCTTTGCCAATCGTGGACTTGATGCCTCGTAGCAAGCTTCGTATCTTGCCTTTGCTGGATTTCATAATGACGTTTAGGTGAAAAGAGAGTTGTATACCATTTTTCGTTGCCGCTGCTGCCGTAGAGAAAGTCGAAAAGCGAAGGGTATTTGTAGTCGCCAGGCATTAAGTATTCGGCATTATTCGTCTGTACTCGCAAAGTCTGCCAGCCATGTGAACGATCTCCCGTTGCAAAGTGTTACGAGTCCACAAAGAGATCAGGTGTCGTGTCGGTTGGCAATGATGAGCTAGTATCAGGCAGGCCATGCTTCATGACGGCTTTTAGATGATAAAATATGTGATCGTATTATTCCATCCAGACTTCTTCATTCAAGTCATCTCAAAAGAGGAATAAAAGCGTTACTTACACAGACGCTTGCTTCCTGTCCCTGGAAACCCCCGAACGCCAATTATTTGCCCATCCGTAACCGTCCATCACTCATACATTATGGAAATACTCCACCTCATGAAAAGAACCTCAGCTAACCCATCCTCTTGTCCGCTTCAGCCGAGGTGGGATTTTCGTTCCCAACATCAGGGCTGAGATAGTTGGCGTCTTCAGCGGCCTCGTACTCAGCAATGAGATCCGTGACGACCTCTCGCGCCTCGTCAAACTCGTTGAGATTGTCAGCAAAGGGAGCGGTCTTTTTGTAACCCTCCAAGAAAGCGTTGCGTTTTCTCATGCCCTCATATTGACGGAATATTCTTTTGAAGAGCTGTGGTAACTGTTAGAACAGAGTGAGACCTCATACAACACAAGGGAGGTACATACTGTTGCAATGCTGGTGTGATTGGCCAACATCAGACCGCTGACACGGTGTGCCATGGGGATATACGGACTCCTCTTGGTCAGAGCGACCTGAATACTGGCCGGGCCCCAAGGGATAAAAGTGGCGAGACGACGCTCCCGGATACGCAGCAAGCTCTTGTGGACATCTGTCGGGTCAACCTCACCTTGAATGACATTCAAGATGGAAATGTAGCAGCTCTTCTTGCCCGGAACGGTTGATACCATGCGGTTCTTGGGCTGTAAGAGGCGACGCATGACGTCGAGAACCGTGGTCTTGCGGACTGTCTTGGCTTGCTCGACTTGATCACCGGTGAAGGGGGTGTAAGAGGTCATGAGGAAGTGGCAACGTGGGGTGGGGATGAGAGATGCGAGGATGCTGACGAGGTCATTGTGCATGTAACCTGGGTATCGGAGGGTGGTGGTGCTGGCGGACATGACAGTTGAAACCAATTGGTTGGTCTGTTGGAAGGACGGCTCTTGCATGTGTAGTCTGTCTGCTGCGATGTGAGAGAGCGCCCCGTTGTCAAGAACGACGACCGAGTCGGCATTCTGGGTCAGTCGTCTCATGGTGAGCATGCTGTTGTATGGATGTACCACCACGTCGCCAGAGTTTGTCGTGTCGGGAAAGACGGAATATGTCTGAATGATCTTCTTGGGGAATCTGTCGTTTAACCTTTCGAGGAGGAAGGACCCCAAGCCTGAGCCTGTACCTCCAGCGATGGAGTGCAGCATCATGAAGCCCTCAAGAGAATCACTGCCGTCGGCTTCCCGGTCAATCATCTCCATGATCTCCTCGTGCACAAGCTCTCCTGTTTGGTATCCATCACCCCAGTTATTGCCAGCTCCCACACCATTCTTGCCCACATAAAAGTTCTCTGGGTTGTATATGTTTCTGTATGGGCCTGTTTGGATTCCGTGGATAACTCGTGGTTCGAGATCGATTAGAATAGCTCTTGGAATGTACCGGGTATCATCACTCTGGTAATAAAAAACATCTTTTCGATCGCCGCCCTCGGTTGCAAAGTCCTCGAGGTTGCCGTCCTGACTGATGCCGTGCTCCTGGCATAGCTGCTGCCAAAACTGACTGCCAACTGGACACAAGAGGATAAGCTGTTAGTGGTTGTTGTTGCTGTACACGATAAAACACCAAGAATACTAACTGCTGTTACCGCACTGGCCCGCCTGGATGGTGATTATTTCCCGCGGCATGGTGGTGGCATCGGTGGAATAATTCTGTCAAGTATTTACGGATTTACGATGATGTCGATTTCTGGAGCTCCGACGCGTTGAGGCCGTTTGAGACGCGAATTTGAGACCCCGCCTCTTGGAGGTCCTGGAGGGGCACCCTTGCTAGGTAGCGCACCTCAGCTCACTGGTCAAGGCTTTGAGGCTGGAGGCTGTCAGCCGCAGCTTCGGTAGCACTTGATTCTTCATTCACCTTCCACTCCAATGTCTTTAGTTTCTTTGATGGCCTCGATACAATGGCTATTATCTCTAGCAGACGGGAGCCCTCATCATGAGACAAATGGCTTTAGATGTTGTATAGCCGGTACATACAATGAAGACAGTGAAGGCTGCCATCTGAAGTGCTCTGGCTGCATGAATATCCGACTAATTGGGCCAATCTTGCGTGCCAGGCCATCCCAACTTGCTCTGCAGTTATCGAGATTTGGAGATGTCGCTATTTGGAGCGTGGGGTCCGGTGGAAGGGGTCAGTAAATTGCGCGGAACGGCCATTGCAGCGTAGGTTTAATTCCCGCCGTTGAACCCCTGTCGCTGCACCCCAACGTCGGGCGACATCACGAAAATGCGATGCCCAGTGGTGTTGGAAACTTGGAACACTTCGTTGGGTTGCATCCATTCCCATACTGCTTGATTGATTCTGGAAGTGCACATTGATCGCACCCTGCCGTGTTCCAGGGCAATCGTCAGTCCAAACAGCCAGCCTTGACCTTGGCCATTTTAGCTGCTTTCCAAGTTTCCTTGGATCTGGAACGTTGAACCTTCAACTGCCCGACAGTTCCACAACCTGCAACCGACGCATGCCATAGACGCGCACCACACGCCGCTGTATCTCCTGCCACACCCGCCCTCTCCATCATTGCCATACCTCCTAATATACCGAGGCGATACCATACGGAAACACCCCCCTCAATCCGTGCCACGCGAATCCGAGACGCTGCGAACCGCCAACTCATGTTTCGCTATTGAAGCTCCCATCGTCTTTGCAAACAGCCGGCTTGTCTTCTTGCGACAGGAAAGAGTACAGCATAGACAAGAGGCATGGCGGATAACCCCCGGCTCGAGCCTTCGGGCATGGCTAGAAAGGAAACAAAGACCACCCTCTCCTCGGGCACACTCGACGGATTGCCTACGATCCCCCAAGCCAAACTCCTCCATACCCATTCATCACCACTGCTGTCCGACCATGTCGATTTTGCTACGAGACCGGCGACGAGACCGAATTCGCTCCGCGGACAGAGCATAGCCGAGAACCAGCCTACAGACTATTTGAACGGGGCTGTCGTTTATGACAGAGAGTCTCCCCCTGCGGCAGGACATGGCAATGGGTCTACACCCTCGGCTCTCAATATCGAGAACCCTCCTAGGTCCGCCGCCTCAGGCCCACCCGACGTGTTGGATACATCCGAGTTCGCATCGCCAAATCCAAATCGAAAGAGTGTACAATTTACCCAAGATGATTTCGCGCCAGAGCCAATAACAGCACACTCGAGGCAGGGTTCTTGGGACACCCGCGAGGCCTTTGGAAAGCTCCGTGGCTCGGGTTTCATCGCCATCCTCAAAGATCTGAAGGGTCCCAGCGGATCGCATACTCCTAGGACACCAGGTGCTGGGCCTTCAGAACTCCCATCGACTGCGAGCTCGCCAACAGCACTCCGTCACCCACCACGGATCCCTCGCGCGGCAGATGAAGGTAGCGACATTGATGCAGACGCCGAGGAAACCGCCGATGAGACTGCCGGCGGCACTGCCAAGGGAAAACAACGAAAGAAGAGACGGATACGGAGGCCCAGAATGGACTCATATTCGACACCCAACACTCCTCAACCAGGCTTGGGAACTCAAGATACTACCATCGGATATGGGCGGTTTGGAGGGCTTTTGCGTCGTGCGACTTTGGGAGGCGTCGACGATCATGGCGTTTTATCTGAGGGCGAGGGTCGTGACCGCTTGACTAATGCACGGGCCCCTAGAAGAGTTACGCCATGGTCCTCTCGGGGTGGCCATGACGACGGGGAAGAAGCTGACAGCCCTGGAGGCTCGAGGGTTGGCCACCATTTCAGAAGATTTTCGGCCCTCGGAGGCGGCGGCGGTGGTGTTAGTGATGGGGACGCCATCAGCCCCAGAAGGCCATTTTTTGGAGCCGAACGAGCCAGTACGTTTAGTGCGCAAAAATGGAGACAAGTTAAAGGCGCCTTGAAGCTGCTGCGGAAAAAGCCAGACGAACAATTTGACTTTGCCAAATCAGCAGAGCTCATGGCCGAACTCCGGGCTGTTACTCCGGCTGTCCTGATGTTGGCCAGCATGATACAGCGGGATGAGCATGGAAACAAGAGGATACCCGTGCTGCTTGAGCAGCTGAGACTCAAAGTCAAAAGCAGCACGCCGAGTCAAGATAAAGACAGCGAAAGACACTGGCTCTTTGAAATTGAGCTCGAGTACGGCAGCGGTCCAAGCCAAATGAAATGGACCATCCAGCGTACCATCAAGGATATTTTGAACCTCCACTGGAAATACAAGTTGACGCTCGGCAACGAAAAGTTACCCTCGATCCACCAAGGCGCCAGGCCGAAACAGCCCGGCTTTCCTCTGTCAGCTTTCCCGTATCTTCGTGGAGTCAGAGGCTTGGATGAGACCGATGAGGAGGATATTCCGACCAGCCAGCTTACTCCTAATCCGCTTGTTAATAACAACGATAGGGCTGAAGAGACGGCTGGTGAGATAACAGCAGGTGAGGCGACTGTCCAGGAAGGAACAGATGTCGACGCGCCAATCCGGAAAAAGCGGTCCCGCATGTCATATCTAGGTGCTCGACGAAAGACCTCAGCTTTGGGGTCAATGGCCGACCTTGGGGCCAGTGCCCTTGACCCGAATGTGGCCAGGAGGCGCTATGTCGAGCGGCAACAGAGGACACTGGAAAAGTATCTTCAGGACATGATCCGCTGGCTCATGTTCCGTGCGGATAGCAACCGTCTCTGCCGCTTCCTCGAACTCTCTGCCCTGGGTGTCCGGCTTGCTGCAGAGGGTAGCTATCACGGCAAAGAGTGTTATCTGCATATCCAGTCCTCCAAGGGGCTCGACTTCCGACGGGTTTTGACGCCAGGAAAGGTGATTGCTAGACACAGTCGGAAATGGTTCCTTGTGCGTCAAAGCTACATCGTCTGTGTCGAGTCTCCAGAGAACATGAACATCTACGATGTCTACCTCGTGGATCCGAAATTCATGCTTATTTCGAAGAATACCAAAGGCAAAGAGCTCACCGGCAAAGACAAGGAAGGAGATGATGATATTGAGAATCTTGATCTGTCTGCTCCCCGCCCAGCGGCCAAGCACCACACTCTCAAGATCCTTACCTCGGAGCGAAAAGTGAAGCTCTTCTCCCCGAACCAGCATCTCATCCAGCAATTCGAGGAGTCCATCGTGGAGATGTTGAAGAACACACCCTGGCATCTGCGCAACCGTTTCAACAGCTTTGCTCCAGTTCGCACTGGAGCCTATGCCCAGTGGCTTGTAGACGGTCGAGACTACATGTGGAACGTATCACGAGCTATCAGCATGGCCAAGGATGTTATTTACATCCATGACTGGTGGTTGAGTCCAGAGCTGTACATGAGAAGACCTGCTTGCATCAGTCAGAAATGGCGACTTGATCGTCTGCTCCAGCGAAAGGCTGCTGAAGGGGTGAAAGTTTTCGTTATTGTCTACCGCAACGTGGAAGCCGCCATCCCCATCGATTCCGAATACACCAAATTTTCTCTGCTTAACCTGCACCCGAACATTTTCGTTCAACGCTCGCCGCATCAGTTCAAGAAGAATCAGTTTTTTTTTGCTCATCACGAAAAGATCGTCATTGTCGACCACGACATTGCCTTCGTGGGCGGTATCGATCTCTGCTTTGGCCGCTGGGATTGTCCGCAACATCCTGTGGTGGACGACAAGCCCACTGGTTTTGAGCCTCAAGAGGGACAGCCCAGGGATGCCGAGCATGTCCAACTTTTCCCTGGAAAGGACTATTCGAATCCCCGCGTCCGCGACTTTTTCCGTCTGAATGAGCCGTACGAGGAGATGTATGACCGCTCTAGAATCCCACGCATGCCATGGCACGATATCGCCATGCAGGTAGTAGGTCAACCGGCTCGCGACCTTACGCGTCACTTTGTCCAGAGATGGAATTACGTCCGTCGTGGACGCAAGCCCACCAGACCTACCCCGTTCTTGCTCCCTCCACCTGACTGCAACCCAGAAGAGCTCGAGGCAGTGGGCCTGAATGGCACTTGCGAGGTACAGATTCTTCGCTCAGCCTCAACCTGGTCCCTCGGCATAGAAGACACGGAGCAGAGTATTCACCTGGCTTACATTAAGATGATCGAGGACTCTGACCATTTTGTCTACATGGAGAACCAATTCTTCATTACCAGCACCGAAACCCTGAATAGTAAGATGGTTAACGGTATTGGTGATGCCTTGGTTCGCCGCATCATCCGGGCACATGAGAACGACGAGGATTGGCGGGCGGTCATCCTGATTCCACTCATGCCTGGCTTCCAGAACGAGGTGAACGAGCAAGATGGCACCAGTGTTCGTCTCATTTTGCAATGCCAGTACCGCAGCATCTGTCGCGGCGAGCACTCGATTTTTGGGCGCCTGCGTGCTGCCGGCATCGACCCTGAAGATTACATTCAGTTCTTCAGTCTCCGCCAGTGGGGCAAGATGTCCAACGGCATGTTAACAACAGAGATGCTATACATCCATGCCAAGTGCATCATTGTTGACGACCGGGTGGCCCTGATCGGATCGGCCAACATTAATGAGCGCTCTATGTTGGGTAACCGCGATTCCGAGGCTGCTGCTATCGTCCGCGATACCGACATGATTTGGTCTACGATGGCTGGGCGCCCTTACCAAGTTGGAAGATTTGCTCACACACTGCGCCTCCGGCTGATGAGGGAGCATTTGGGCTTGGATGTTGACGAGATTTTGGAAGAAGAGCGGCAAGCTGACCTTGACCAAGCGGAAGCATTTGAGGCCGAGATGGACCGCATCTACAGCGACGAGTCTGATGGTCTGTCTCCTGTGGCGGAGAGTTCGAGGCGCCGTAGCTCGGCTCGTCCTGAACCGCTCAAAATTCCAACTCAGAAGACTGCCAGTGATCACCAGGACACAGACCCCGAAAAGCCATTGGGCCGGGCACGGTCTTCTTCTCGGACCTCAAAGGGCAAGGCTTCTGCTGATGGATTGCGGATAGAAATTCCGTCGGGCGAGAAACACAAACTGGAAGTGGAAGGCTTTGGTCCTGATCACTGGAAGGCTGCGCAGGAGGAAGGCCTTGATCAAGGTCGGGACTCTGTCATCGTTAATGATCGCGAAGTGCTGGTCCATGGTGTTTTGTCTGGCGGAAGGGGCACAATCGACAGCCCGAAGCAAGCTCACCAGCTCCGGCGCCCCTCGGTTGCGACTTCTCGTGACGAGGGCGGTGTTGACAACGATGGTATCCCGCCAATGCCGCCATTCGATAGGCGGACTACAGAGCAGCTTGGCCTGCCACGGGCAAATCAGCTGCCAACACTGCCCATGGTAGACGATACCGATATTGGCGGCCCGCCCGTTCACACTGATGCTGGCGGAAGGTTGAGCTTCGGACCTATCCACACCCTGCCCATCGATATCAAGCTGGCTGACATCCACAAGGATTGCATGCGTGATCCTCTCAACCCGGCTTTCTACGACGAGGTCTGGTCACGAGCTGCAGAAAATAACACCAGGATCTACCGGCGCGTGTTCCGCTGCATGCCGGACTCCGAAGCAACCAACTGGGCCGAGTACAAGGAGTTCGACGCTTATAATCAACGCTTCAAGGAGAGCATGGACTTCCATCGCTCAGACGAAGAGAGCGAAAAGCCTCCCATGAGCCATGCGGCGGCCCAGGCCGGCGGAGGTGGTGTTGGTATCGGTGCGCCCGGCCCTGCTACTGCCAGTCACGCGGCGGCCGAGAAGCTGTCAAGCCCCTTGGGCCATGCTGTTAAGGACGCGTTAAGTGTCAACGAACCAAACAAGGACGCCGCTCTGGATGAAAAGCGCATGATGAACGAGCATTACAACAGAGAGGAGAACCCGTGGGGCAATATGCATCACGACCCGGAGAAGTCTGTTGATCCCCTGGACACGGGCGACCTTCCGATCAACTCGAGCCACGATAACTTGCCGCAGACGGAGAAGCTCGATGTTGTCAGGCCGAGGGAACGGCGGACGACCTTTTCCAACCAGGAGAAGCCGCCCAAGACGGGTGACAGCACCGCCTCGGCCGCAAACACTGATGCCAACGGTGTGAAGCCAGTGGGGTCTCAGAGACGTCCCAGGCGGCGGGCTACAACAAGAGGCAGCCGGAAGGGGTTCAACCCGACTGAGGATTTGCTCGGCCGTGCTGATGCTGAGGAGCTGCTCAATTTGACGCAGGGTGCTCTGGTGCAGTTCCCGTATGACTGGCTCGTGGTTGAGGAGACGAATGGGAATTGGTTGTTCCAGGTTGATCAGGTGGCTCCGTTGGCTATTTAGTAAGTTTCTTTTCCTGGCCCTTTTCTGGGTTTCCTAAAACTGACATCTCTCTTTCTAGTAACTGAGTGTTTATCTTGCTGAGCGAATTGATCTGTTGGAGTCAAGCGTTAGAGAAGGTGTCAATACGAGGTGTTTTGGTGGTGGAGATTCCCCTTGAAGAAGTATTCATCATTGCGTCGGCGTTGAGGTTGAGGCAGGCGCCTGATTCAGCATGTATACGGTTTTGTGCATTGGGGCATTTTTTTCAGTTTCTTTTTATTTTACTTTGAATTCTTTCTTGTTCTTTTTCTTTTTTCTTTTTGTTTTTGGGGGTTCCAAAAACCAACTTTTGATAACCAGCTTTTTTAATGTACAAGATATTCCCTTCTGTTGAGGTTGTTTTGTTTGTCCTCCCATTTTGGTACAAGATATACGGATTCGACCCGTAGGCAACCCACATACACATTTATGATACATTTCTTCCCGTCAGATTTTCTCCTCGTACATCTGATGAGTCCTACACCCGCTCACTAACCCAAATAGCCCCCCTACACCCCGCCCTGATAACCCCCGTCAGCAACCAATGCGGCTCGGCCTTTTGCGCATCATGCTCAACAGCGTGATCGAGATGCTCAAGCTCCTCGTCTCTTATCCTCCTCAGCGTCTTGATCAGCTCGGTAAACTCCTCTCCCACATCATACCCCTCCCTTTCCCACTCCGTGACCATCTCGAGCAACTTTCTGATCTGGGCATTGTAATGCCCGCCTATTTCCGTCTCGACAGCTTCCGTGCAGGCCATGGCTGCTTCTTTCCCCATGACGGCGGTGGACCAACCCAGGCCGGTGGCGAGGACGGACCACAACGGGTAGAGGGCGGTGGGACGGACGCGGTGGGTGGCGATGAGGGAGTTGAAGACGCGGAGGTGGTCGGCTTCTTGGTCGTACATGTGCTTCATGAGGGGGCGGAGGTGGGGTTCGCGGGCGAGGATGGGGGGGGTTTGGGCTGTGTAGATTAGGGTCGCGGCTAGCTCGCCGGCTTGGTTGACTCGGAGGAAGGAGGAGAGGAGGGAGGACTGTTGGGGGGTGAGGGGTTTGAGCTTTTTCTTGGGGGGTGGGGGGGGAGTGTTGAGATCTGGTGGTGGTGATGGTGGGGAGGGTGTGGTTGAGATGTGACGGAATTGGGAGGTGGTGAGCTGCCGCGCGGTGCGGAGGAGGGGCCGGGAGGATGCCATTGTGTATGTTGTGTGTGCTGCTGCTCTTGAAGTCTTGTAGGGCCGTGAACCTCGACGACTGGGCCGAGGGAAGCTTCGATGAAAGTGGGTGTACTGATGATGCTTGCGGACCCACATTTGCTAAGCGTTCCCCGGCGCGGCTCGAGCAATCCCTGCCAGTTGCCTGCCAAGCCGGCCGACCAATGTGACAACTGCTGCGAGTCTTGGGGACTTTGGACGTTGGCTTGCGATCCAAACCCTCGACCTCTTTTCAACCGAAGAGCAACTTTGCGCTTCTATTGTTTGCGCATTCATTGCTATTATTGCCGTACACCTCGGCTCTCACCGTGCTGTCTCGAGCCGCCTGGCGACTGATAGCTTTCGCGTAAACTGACACTCGTTCCCGAACCGCGTCTTCCCATCGCGTCGTCGTCGAGTCCCACCATCAAACGATCGAGATATATACCCCCGTTCAACAACATCCCTCGATCCGTGCCATCGTTTCCAGATACCGATACACAATAGGAAATCACAATGTCCGACGTTGAATCGCTTGATGATGAGCTGCTTGCGCTTGCTGGAGGAGATGAGTACTCGGATGATGACGATGAGCCCAGAAACAGAAGCCGTGGCGACAGGTCGCGCACAACATCACCAGCCCCGACCTCTTCTAAGAAGAATGATGCGTCAGCCCGAGGTGTAGCGGTTAAGAGGACGCCTGCGAAGAAAGCGAGAAGACGGAGCAGGAGCGATGATGAGTCGGAAGATGAAGGAGAGGCGTGAGTTGCCCCCCCCACTGTTCTTCTGTATAGCTGGCTGTCTGCGGGCTGTGGCCGACTCTACGGAGCTACCAAGTGGTTGCCCGCCTTTGAGAGTGTCGAAAGTCGCTTGAGCGACTCTTGCGACCTCACAGTTCAGGCCTCAGCACTGCCAGCTTGCTTTCCCCTCCTAGCCGTCTCTCTTCTTCCCAACTACCTGCCACTCTCCCACTTTCGCTTTACTGCGCACGACTTTCTCGACCCTTCGCTGCCACAGCTCACTTTTCGACTTTACTTTCCCCCATAATTGTCACCACCATCACCCGAACCTCGGCAACAATGGCACTTACCAGAAGAATGCTAATGAAAATCCGCCCGCACAGTTCGCCTCCTGCGTCTCCAGGATCGCAAGGTTCAGCCTCGATGGACGACTCCGACTCCGATTCTGACGCTGCGCCGACTCAAGCCCGCGGTGGAGATGACGATGCCGTTCAGTACCCCGTCGAGGGGCTGTTCAAGAGCTTAGAGGAGAAGTCCCGAATCATGGGGATGCGCGAGATCGAGAGAGAACAGATTCTTGCTGAGCGAAGAGAAGAGAATGAGCGTATTCGACAGAATAGGATGCTGCGACAGCTCAAGGTCAATCAGGAGAAGGACAGCAAGAAGCGCAAGGCGAGTGCCGCCGACCTCGAGGATGAGTTACGGAAGCCATCCCGGGCCCGCACCAAGGCTGGCGAGACGAGCGAGAAGATGGATACGTTGCGTCGTGCTCGCGAGGAACGCACCAGCCGCAGAGAGCAGAGAGAGCGGGATATGGACCGCCGCAAGCAGCGTTCTCCCTCTTACCGAGACCGGAGCCGCAGCCCTGATGACCGTGGTAGTGACGCGGGAGACTGGCGCAGAGGTTCACGACAGAAGTCTCGAACGCCTGAGAAGGAAATACTGCCTGCTGATCTTCGTGATGTTGAGCGTGTCCGTGTTGGTCGCAGCCGCTTTGCTGAGGTTTGCTTCTACCCCGGTTTCGAGCAGGCCATCACAGGCTGCTTTGTGCGCATCAATATCGGTCCTGATCAGACTACTCGGCAAGACGTCTACCGTATGGCTATCATCAAGGGTAAGTTTCATTCACGGTGTGAGATCTTGTGACACTTGAACTAACAGGCTCCAGGTTTCAATACTGGCCGGCCCTATGCGATGCCCGACAACTCTGGGCATCAAATGGTCGTTGACCTGTATGTCAAGGTTGCTCATGGAGACGCTGTTAGAGAATGGCCATTCATCAGCTGCTCTGACAGGAACTTTACCGAGGTATGTCCTGCAAACGATGATAGTAAGGGTCTCAGAAGTGCTAACAATCACTTCAGAGTGAGTGGAATCGGTACAAGCAAGTTTGTCTGACTGCAGGTATCTCTGTGCCCACCAAGACCCAGCTAGTCAACAAGATTGGCGATATCAATGGCCTCGTCCGCCACAAGTGGACTGAACAGGAGATTGCCGAGAAGCTCAAGCGCCAAAACACCCTCATGGCCAAATTCAGCAACACGGAGCGCGACAACCTGACCCGCCAGCTCGAGGCTGCTCGTGCCCGCGGCGATGAAGACGCTGTCGACCGCCTCCAGAAGAAGCTCGAAGACCTCAGTGTGCCGAAGCTAGCATTTAGGACGTCGCTTACTTCCACCGACAAGAAGAGGCCCGAGAGCAAAGGTCTCACTCAGCAGGAGAAGCTTGCGCTGCTGAATGCGGAGAATCGTCGCCGCAACGCTGAGGAGGTGCGCAAGGCCCAGATCAAGGAAAGATCTCGTACCATTATCCCCAAGAAGAACGCTGCCTCTGCGGATAAGGGGAGCCAGGCGAGCGACTCTCAGAAGGATAGCGGCAATAACACACCTGCTGCCAACAGCACCAGCAATGGGGGGTTGCTGCCTCATATCGCCAAGTTGCAAGAGCAGCAGCGGGCTACGGCTAAGAATGGACTGCCGCTGGTGCATGCGCCGCTGATGGATGATGATATCATTGGGGCGTTGGATTTGGGAATTGATATTGACATTGACTGAGTGATTTCGCTTTGTCACTTTGGAGTTGGGGGTCGGTTGCCGCTGGGATGGATGGGTGGGTAGTGAAATTACTCGCGTTGAGCTTTTCTCGTTTTCAGTGTTGCTTGAGATTCTAGGTGATTTGCCATTGTATGTATGGCGGCTGGGGGCATGTGGTAGGACATGGACGAGATACGAGGCTCAGAATCATGGCACATAGCCAAGATCAAAGGGGATGCCAAGAGGAAAGGGGGAAGTAAAAAGGCCTCGGGTATACAGGTAGCACAAATCACACACATGCATAGACTTCATTCTGTCTATCTAAGTTAGATATTCAGAGGGCAGATAGATATAAGTGGTCAAAGTCAAAAGGAGCTTCTTACATGCTCACCCACTGATACCCAAAACTATACTTTGTGCTATTGTAGATGGACCTCATACCTGACATTTGCTGATTCGCCAACTTCGTCATGGGGATCATCTTCACTTTGTCGCCGTTGTAGGCTGGAAACGTCTCCTATCGCTGACACTACAATGGAATCAACATTGTCACAGAAAGTTGGCCAGCCCATTTCTGCCCATCATTATCAATGATACTGACGCTCAGCTCCGTCACGGACTCGAATCACGCCTTCACTTAAAACAATCTGTAACTGAGCGCTGTTTGTGAACCTGACATTGGATTAATACCACAATGGGCGGTGCTCGTGGTTATATATCCCCGCATACTTCCCATACTTGACGACTTTTTTTGCACTTTCGAGATCGTCTCTCTCACTTGACCTTGAATACATTATCAACAAACATCTACGTACCCATTTACTCGATTCTCGCGACGTCTAGATAGCTAGCAGTTAAAGACACTACTCACCTACTTCCACAATGTCCAGGCGCGGCGACGTAACATGGATTATCAACCCCCCGGGGCAGTACATGTCGATGGGGTCACATAGCAGGAGGGGCAGAGAGCGTTGTCGGCACGCTAGGGGGTCGCGGTTGGAGAGGGTATGTAATGAGTGCGTGGTGAAAGAAAGGCTCCAGCGGGCACATGACGAGCGGGAGTACGAAAAAGAACTTCGGCGGAGAGAATCGCGAAGTCGAGGGAGAGAATCGCGAAGTCGACGCGAGCAAGCAGACCGTGGAAGATGGGAAGAGGAAGAGTATAAGCGACAACAAGAAGAGGAAGAGTATCGACGGCGTGAAAGATCGCGTGGAAGATCGCATCTACGACAAGAGGAGGCATATAAACGACGAGAAGCGGAAGAGCTGCTAGAGCGGTTAGAGGCGGAACGTCAAGAACGAGAGGTGGCAAAACGTCAACAACGAGAGGAAGAAAGACGTCATCAACGAGAGGAAGCAAAACGTCAAGAACGAGAGGAGGCAAAACGCCAACAACGGCGGGATGCAGAACGTCACCAACGGCGGGATGCAGAACGTCAACAACGGGAAGAGGCAGAGCGTCAGCGGCGGTGGGATGCAGAACGTCAACAACGGGAAGAGGCAGAACGTCAGCGACAACAGCGGAGAGAGCGGAGAGACAGCGGCCCGAGGAAAGAAGTAAGGTTTGCTCGACATCCCACCCCGATTCTATCCCCTTCAGAAAGACAACTGGACGAGGAGCGGCGGCGGTTCAAGGCCACAAAAGAGGCGCGAGCAGCAAAAGAGCGTAGACAACAGCGGGGCGAAGAAGAGAATTCGACAACGGAGCCGGTGAGACGACGACGGCATCGTCATCGTCAAGGGGACCGTGAACAGCAACAGCAATATCATCACCAGCGCCATCAAACCCCAACCCCAACCCCAAACCCCCCAAGAGAACCATCCCCTCCCCAATACGAAGAACCACAAACCCGGGAAGAATGGAACGCAGCAATGGAAGCAGAAAGAGAAGCCCAGCTCCAGCGAAGAGCAGCCCGAGCCGCAAGAGACGAAGAGGAGTACCTTCGCAGAGCCAGCAGAACCCCCCTCTCTTACCCACCTGCTCCGTCTGGGCAATACACCCCTTCCTCCTCCTCCCATGTCCCCGCCGCCGCCGCCGACTCTGACTTTGAAGATCCCCCCATCCTCAAACCGACATTTCTTCACCCACGCGCTCGGTACAATGACACACCGCTCGATCAACACAGTTCTGGCACACCAAACCAGCGAGACAATCATGACCCGCGTGATCGATACAAAAACGACTCACCACCCCCAGCACCGCAGCCGATAGCAGTCCCAGATTACATGATGCTTCAGAAAAGGGTAGAGAAGTGGGGCATCTCGTCTCAGTCGTCTGACGCTGGTTCGACGGTGTCGCAGTAATTACCCTGCAACGTCTCTCACTGCAGCGTCATCGACAGCATCACAAGGCCGGAGAGACTTTGGCACCGGAAGAGAGTTCCACAGCGAGGTGGGTGAGAGAACAACAACAGTAACAGCAACAAGAGCAGAAACTGTATCGACATCATCATAAACTGCAGCATTAAAATGCAGAAGTTAACAATTTTCAGAGCATGATGCAGACTTGGGTTATCTCATCATGTTTTTGTGACGGGTTCGTCAGTGCCACGCTAAATATCAGGTAACCTTGGAGTTACACAATCGCTCTGGCTCCGATAAGATCTCGGAGAGCTAAGAATACACTGGGCTAGCACCGAAACATCTTAAGTGCAGAGGCAGGTACTCAAACTTATTAGGGCAGGGATTTGAAATTTTGTTAGTATGGAATGGTAAACAGAACAGGAGTTCAGGAGTGACTTTGGGAATGGAAGGGCAGTCTGGTACTGCTCAGCTTGCTTGACTTCTAGCGCAGGTCACACGGAGTGGCAGCATGTTTGGGAATTCTCATGATTTTGATAGCTTTTTTGAGATAGTTAGCAATATTTCACTGTTCAGAAATAGCAGCTCGGTGCGAGTGACCCGGTAGTGAATTAAGCTGTCGTTGTGAGTGCTGTGGGCTAGATACCACCTCCATTTCCTGCACAGTTCAAGAAATCCAAACAGGAATTTATTCCTCTGTCTTTGCTCTAGGCTACAGATATAATAACTAATACGAAGAAAGGGGGAGGTAGTTAAACAAAATATTTTTTTACATGTGTTCCTACACAATGCAAGCTTCCTTTAGGTTATCGATTCAGTAGAATCTCCAGAACATCCACTCACAGAACCAAGACCACCATCAAGGAACATTGTGATGAAAGAGACAAAATGATCGCCGCCTACACAGGTTCGCGCTCTGTTGATGCTCCTTTCAAAAGCGAACGAAAGCATCACCAAGAACATAAGTTCGATGGAATATCAGCACATAAAACAGCAAGCTTGGTTGGTTAGTTGATTGGTTTCATACAGTTTGTATTCTATTGACACGGAGACACAGCTTCACTCAATTCACAAAACACACACGTACATGTCCAAGAAGGTACACGGCAAGACTGAAGAGAAACCATTGTCTTTCTCAAGGGTCAATCACCCAGTTTTGACCCTGAAGTCAGCTAGCCGTTTTGTTTTATCCCTTTCCCAATCTCATCTTCCCTCCCCACTCATCTGCGCTCTTTTTTGCCAGACTGTTGCCCCAATGTCTTGAGGGGAAAAATCTTACGAAAGCCAAACTCGCCAATAAAACAAAAGCTTGCCTCCCAGCAGCCCCCCGTGTCTGAAAAAGAAGAAAGGTATAAAGATAACACCGGATATCGTACTTCTTTGCCCGCCGTTAACCCCCTCCCCAAAAAAGTCAAAAGCAACCGCCATCGTAGCAAAATAACAATAAAGCATCCCCATGCGCCCGCTCATAAAACAGAATCAGAACCGTCTTCCCATCGTCGATACTAAAAGACTATAGTGCCACAAAAAAGCACCTCTCGTATGTTCATTGTTTTTCAAGAGGGCGGAAAAAGGCAGGTGTTTTAAAAATCCAAGAGCAGCCTGAGAGTTGCGCCATGGCAAACCATCTCGTGCCCCCAAAAAGAAAAGGCTCATTAAAGTGTCGTATAAGTGTAAGTTGAGCGGTAAGAAGCGTTATCCGTGATGGTCAGACCCATCCAGCGGTTGGTGACCCATTATAATTCTACATTTTTTGCTTCCGCCTCCCCTTGTTGTTGGCTTTGGGAACAGGGCTGGGAGTGACAAAGGTCACATGCCTGTTTTCATCTTTTTTCAGTTTGTCTGTGTTGTTTATTTTGCGGCAGTGTGGGATTGACCGTGGGGCATTGTCACGAACATCCACATCCTCCTCGAGATTGATTTCGGCGACATCAGAGACCGACTCAATCTCCATGGCATCGCTACTGTCGGAAGCCGAGCCGTCGTCAGAGTCGTCATATTCTCCATCGTCACTAACCAAAGATGGCGCATTGTTGCTTGCCATGGTGTTGGGGCTCAGTTCCACATCCATTTCGTCATCATAGCTCGGGGTCTCTGGCGAGTCGGTATCAAGTTCGGCATCGGCACCAACGGCAGTGGCCGAAACATGACTCTTGGTACTGGCGGGGCGCGGAACTGCTGGTGGCTGAGAAGGGGACACAACAGAGCGCGCCGGCATCCGCATAATAGCCGGTGTTCGCGCAGCCGGCGCTGAAGCCTTGTTTGGTGTCGCGGCACGATCGGACCCAGACAACGGGTCCACATCGGAGTCCTCGCCGGGAGAAAGCATATCCCAATCCATCTTGACTTTGGCTTCGTTCACTTCATCCTTCAGATTACCACTCAACTTCTTCTTTTGCATCAACAGGGACAGGTAAGGCGCATCGGAAGAAGCAACGAAACCAGCGGGTGACCCGGCGGCATTGGACCTTGGCGGCTTGCGAGCACGGGGTATGCATTTGACATTGGGCAGCTTCCCAGCATGGTAGAGCTCCAACGAAGCGTTGATGCGAGAAAGTAGGTTCTTGTAAGCCTGTTGGTCAGAAATAGACTCGTTACGGGCCAGGGGATGGATCAAGCCAGAGGAAACGGCGGGCGCAGGTGCAGGTCCCTTGTTCTCATCTCCAACGATGGCCCCACTGTCATCAACTTCGATGGGGTGACCGCAATGAACAGCAGCCTCCTCGTGGCTCTTGAAGTCCCGTCTGTGGGCAATGCGACAATGGTTGATGAAGCCTTGGGTGCTTGAGAAATCCCATCTGTGGCAGTCGATGCACACCAGCTTGACCGTGAGGCCATCAGAACGCTTGACAGTGCACGGGGATTGCTTGTCTTTGACCGGAGGGTATCCACTGGATAGAGCATTCAGCCTCTGCCCTGCGTTTCCACGGGCAGGGCGTTGCTTGCCAAAGCTGCTCGCATCCGACATGCTGTTCCTCGTCGCCCTACCTTCCGCTGTGACATTTCTGGCCCGGCCAGTCTCTGTAAGGCCGGGGGCCTCGGGTTGAATGCCATCAAACATGGGATCGGGGATAAGCCACTTAGCATAATGACGCGCATAAGGGCCATCGACAACACCAAAAGGCGGCGCCCATTTGGGTACGGGTTGACCGGCTTTTGGTTGCAGCACAGGGCCCTTTCCGCTGCTGATCTCCAGCATCTGGCTGGGGGTCGGACATTGGACAGGATAAGGAATCAGATGACACCGGCGGAGCTGCTCGAGCGCGATCTGGCACTTGGCCAACTCTTGGTCGATGAGACGAAGCTCGTCGTGCTTGAGGAGGATCTCAAGCCCAAACTGATACTGGATCGCATCCTTGGCTCGCTCGAGGTCGGAACTCTTGCTGGACCCGCGCAGCATGTTCTTGTCCTCGTTGTCTGCGCACGCCGAGGTCGGCGACGGCAAACCACCATGGTGTTCCTCAGTCTTGATGCGCTTCGCCGATGAGTAAGCCGTCGTGTCGACGAAACTCGGTCGGCGCCTCTTGGGAGAAATGGGAGTGAGAGGCTCGGATGCGCCGGGCGCATTCACTCGGGAACCAGCACAGGTTGAAAGTGGTTGACCTGCATTTACCGTCTTGTCGCTTCCCCTCGGGTCGTTGGACCAAAAGCGAAACATGGGCGATTCCTGGATAAAAGCCTGCATGTGTCAAAAGACGATGACGGGCGGGGAAGAGAAGGCGGCACCGGCACGTCTTTATTGTTGGCGTGTCGCAAGGCAGGCAGCAACGGCCGAGACGGACTTGAAGGGTGCGACCAAGATGGCTATTGGCTGACGGAGCAAGGCTGACGTAACCTCCGAGGCCGCTTGCAGGTGGTCCGTGGGTCGACTTGGTGTGCCGTGGGCGAGGCCTGAGAAGCGGCCAGGAAACAGGCGGGAAACAGGGTCAGACCAGAGGCAAACTGCTGGCGCCACCGTCGCTCTGCGCTGCGCAACTTGTCGCGATTGCCTTGTGATGGCTGGAATGGATGAGAATGACAATGAACTCGGTTGCGCGCGAAAGCTAGTTAAAGCGTCGCGGGCGTCTATGAGGGAGAAATGAGAGACTCGTTCAAAAAGATGCAGCGAAATGAGTGCGCGAATAAAAAACGCAACAAGGTTTTGGTCGCGATGCGTTTTTTGGGGAGGTTTTTGCGTGGTTCAGCTGGAAAGCTTGATGTTGTTGCGAGATGATGGAGAGAGTTGGGGGGTGATGGGCGCTGTCACGCGGGTTGTAAGGGGAGACGCTGCACCCAAGGGGGAAATTGTTTGGAAGTTGGATCGGAGAGGCAAAAGTGGATGCAAGGGGACAGGGGGGTTAGTCACAAACGCAAGCCCGGACCACCAGGGAGTGATCGAGGCAGGGTGGTTCTGCCACATAATTGGCCGAAGCCACACAGCAGCATGGGGCAGAGCGGGGCGCCTTGTCTTACATGAGCCGTGTGCAACTTCGCAGCCGGGAAAGGAAGCAGCGCGAAGGCTCCAGGAAGACGCAACAGAACGGCGCAGGTGCACAAACAGAGACTGCGCCAAGCCCCAGATCTCGAAAAATATAAGAGCACAGCGAGAAACGTCACAACGGTCGGCGATAAGAAAACACGGTGTAGAAGAGCTACTAGGAGCCGACAACACACACTGACGTGGTCCCTTTCACCGCTGCCATCTTCCCCATCTGTCAGATAAGTTGCTCCGCGAAAACTGGAGCGTTTGGAGCTGCCGGCGCAAGCTAAACTGGTCTGGAGCCTTGAAGCTTGCGCATCGAGCTGCACAGTGTGGGAACAGGAGATGGAGGGCAGTGCGCAACGCCAACCACTAACAAGAGGGTGTGGTGTGGGAGCTCGCAAGGTGGGCTTGCATGCATCTCGGGGGCCAGCAGGCAGTCGCAGTGTCGTGTTCCTATTTTATCTGTTATCGGATCCAGGAATAACGGGCCATCGCTTGACCCGATAGGCCCCGTTCAGGAGGCACGGATCCGTACCATAATAACTGTTCGCTTGGCATGTGTATTACACAGATTGCCGTGTTCCGCCATTGACGATTGCATTGCGAATCTCTGTTTTTGTGAATGCATTCCATCCACCTCATGTTTGCTGGGTCAACTCCGAAGCGCGCCGCAAAACATCACCAGCCCAGCAAAGTTTGAAGATGTCGTCAGTGGCCTCAGTGCATGACGCCTCGACAGGATATATCCGGACCGAAACATGAGTCGTCTCGACCTCCATCTTGCATGAACGTTGGGTGATGCGGGTAGCTGCATATGTTATGCCAGTGCTGAGAGGTGATGACAGAAGCCCCGTTATAAGCATGCAGGAATTGGGGTGTGAGTGTAGAGGCGATAGAAACACGGCTGTGGGCCGCGGTCTCTGCGCTCGGACTTCCAACAGGAGTACATGTCAATCGCGAGGCTGGCTCAGTTTGATGGAGCGAACTGTTAAGGACCGAATCTCAACACTCCGAATTATGCAGCCTTCTCATCACATCCGCAGATCACTAACACAGATGAGAGTTATGAAGATGGCAGGTTATAGCCTGGCTCTTCCGTCTTGCGACAAGTGGATTCTTGATGAATCAGAAAGAAGGGAGAACTTTCTAGATGTGCAACCATATCGGTATAGAATAATACTCTGCTGGTTGGTTGGTTAGATTGATCTATTCTGCATGGATAACATTCGCGATCTATATCACCTTGACTGGTTTGCACGCTTGTTTGGTGGTGCAAGGCTGCAAATACCCAGCAGCCTGCGCCCAATTGGATTTTGGTAGGGATTATAAAATAAAACCAAATGCTCCGGTACAAGATAGAAGTTTAAATAAGTCTCAGGATACCCATTGTTTGTAAAAAGGTATGCTCATTGACTCTTGCCTTTTCTTTTATCAGAAATCTTATCAATCTTATCGATAATGAGCTGTCAACCCCACAGTGTTTTACGCGTCAAATAATGACCGAGTCGTGGCATGGATTTTCTGAGCGACAGCCAGCCTCAGCTGCACCCTTTCCTGCTACACAACAATCAGATTTCTGCGAAACATTCCACCAGCTAACCTCAGGCCTGGACACATCGCATCGCCAAGCCCACCCGAGCAAACATATGGCCGCACTGCAAGCCATCCCACCTACACAAAATCCGCAAGACACCATGCGTCCACAACTATCTGGGCTGCTTGGAAAGCGCAAATTCCTTGGCGACGACATCGATCCCACATCCTCTAGAAAAAAGCGAACAGGTGCAGGTCGACTCGAGGGCCGATCTCAGACCCAATCCCAAACACAAACCTCATCATCGTCGTCGACGGCAACCACCCCAAATGCCAGCCCCTTCGCCCAGATCTACAACCCCGTCCTCGAAAGGATCATCCCAAAATACGAAGTCAAGGCTATGAGCGTCATCCCCTCCACGGGCATATCAAAACACGTCGACAAAGCCCTCCAACACCTTGGTCGATTCAGCGCATGGGACCACACAGTCCTCCCCGGCGTGGTGCTACTATGCGCCAAGTCGGCCACCTCCAACAAACTCATCACCATCGCGGAATTGGTCCGAAGACGAATCGGCGAGTCGGAGCAAAAGTGGTACCAATACAACATTTTGAGCGAGACGGTGGTCTACGAAGACTCTGCTTCTGTACGCACGCAGCAGCCGGTCGACGACTTTCCCTCGATAGTGGAGGATACATACATGGATGTGGATGGTGAGGGAGACGGACAGCGAAATACTGAAAATAATGGTGGTGGTGGTGGTGGTGGTACGGAAGAGGCTTACTTTGAGTCGATGAGACCCATCATTCACGAGCAGGCTGTCGACCCGGCCAAACCAAAGTACAAAGCGCATATGACGGTTCTGTTATCGAGGGTCCCATTGGAAGAGCTCAGAGTCTTGGCAAACGTGGGCACTCAGACGAATGAGCAGTACATCGATGATCTGCGGCGCAGGAAGGATGGTATGGCTCGTTAGGTGGCTTTGGCAGAAGCATGACCGGTTTACTTGGGATAGAGCGTTCACGGAAAGGCGTCATCGGCCAGTATGGGAAAAGCACGGCATAATCTGAGAGTCACGGCGTTTGGCATTTTTATGATACCCAGCATTTTTTCGCGGGCAGATGATCTGCCAATACAGGATCTGGAATTTCCTTTTTTATTTCACACCCAAGGACAAGATTTGTAGTGTATGGGCTCTGTAAGATAGGTATCAGTGAAGATTAACTCAGCTATTTGAGCTGAGACTATTATCCCCATTGACCTTATGGAGTTGTAGTCTCCTGAAAAACGCCAGCTATATAAAATTCAGACGTAGTAACAAAAGTGCATGCAACCTTCTCTCGTTTACACTCTACCCATGACACCCAACCACCATGCAGCCAATACAATGCTATGCAATACCATGCAGTACTAGAACAGATTTACGTACCAGACAACCCCGGAAAATATCAGTCTGTTGTTACACCCAATTCGGCCACACAAAGCAGACGCCAGTTGGTCTGATTCGTCTCATCACTACCCTTTCGTCCTCTCTTCATTTCCCTCATAATCCCCTCCTCCTCGCCTTTCCCAAACACTTCAAAACGACCCTGACGTTCAAGGCTTGTCTCCCTCCTGCGAGGAGTACGTGATTCTCAACACAAAGTTGACCACCACAGCCAGCAGCAAAATGATGGCCAAAAACGTCGGGCCGAACCGGTCGTCGAAGCCGGCCTGCCCCCTCATCCGTATCGATTTCGCTCGCCAGTGGTACGTTATCAGCGCGTAGATCATGGTCGCCATCGCCACGCCCGTGAAGAGAAAGGCGGAGATGAAGGCGGGGCGGTCGCCAAAGTTGAGCATGCCGATGGCGAGGGCGCCGAGGATGACGGTGAAGTTGAGCCACGAGAGGAAGGTGCGCTCGTTGGCGAAGAAGACTTTGGGCTCGACGCGGGTGGGGAGCGCGATGCGCTTGCCTATGTAGATGATCACATATTAGTCGAGCTTTGGGGTATGTGGGAGAAATCAAAAACGAACCCGGCGCGGTCTGAAGAAGAGGTTGGCTAGACATGATGATGGGTTTGGATCCAAAGAAATAAACAAGAGAATTGTGTCCGTCCAGACAGTGGTATATAGAGAAATAGCTCGATTATCCAAAGATGTTGGTGATACCGTCGAGAGCGAGCCGGTTGTGGTGTTGTTTCTGCCACCGAGTTAGATCTGCAAAAAGCCGTTGCGCCGCAGTGCAAGTGCTCCAGATGGTGCCAGTTGGGGGCGCAGAGAGGTTGAAGCTTCAATTGATCAATGAGAAACAACGTCAGAGGCCCCGCAGCACTTGCAGCCGAACCACGATGCACGTGGGTCCAGTCCCTCGATTTGACTGGATGCAGGTAAGCTCACGTGATGAGCTGTTCTTTGGGTTTCTGGTTGCCCCGCAGCGCCCAGACCATGCTGCTCTTCAGTAAATGGCGAGGCTGAAGATTGTGCTCCTCTCTCCAAACAATCGATGGTGGGGATCGTGGGGTTGTGGCTTTGCCTGGCCAGTCCAATGGAGCTGACCTGTAGTCGAGATGTCATCCAAGTTGCCAACTTGATCCGACAAGGACGCCTGCGCAAGCTGTGCTGTAGACTTCAGTCCAATAAATCATCATTCCAGCATCTCCTTGCATCTTGATCTCCAGCGTTCCCTGTGCTTTGTCTCTAGCTAATCTGTCCCTTGCCGCTGTTTTTGTTGACGGCAAGTTCTGGCCTTCGGGCTAACACACAGCACAACGTACCCTATTCGCTACGGTTCTTGGAGCGCGGGCATCCAACGAAACCCAAACAAACAAGCAGGTCGCAACACCAGGACACGCCCTGCACTGTCACCGCATCTTCTAAACCACAACAACAACAACCATTGCCCCGCGAACACAGGAAGCAGCATCCAACCCAAAATAATAACTCAACGGAAAAAATGGCCGAGACCAACTCTGTATGATTCTCCCAGGCTCTTCATTTATCCGCGACTCGGGCGTTAATACTAACCTTATCAACAAACAGCCAATTCCCTTCAAGCGTCTCGAGCAGATTGCTTCGGATGTGCGTCGACTCTCCCATTTACACCCCTCCCCGCCTTGAACAGTTTTCCCTCGACTGCTCTGCCTATTCAACTTGGAGCAAAACCCCAACATTACACCGAAATGCGATAACCTTGCGAGCGATCCCCGACTAACCAAACCCAATGCGATAACAGGCGTGCAACAGCGTTCTCGAGAACGTCGAGTTCTACGAGCACCCCAAGACCGCAGGATGGAATGAGACCATTATTGTACGTAATCTCCGATGGTCAAACTGTCTATACGCGATATGTCAAACCACGCAGTTTGACAGCTATCAATTCCATATGGGTATTTACAGAAGGCTAACATATCGCACTTTTGCTTGCCCAAACAGCAAAAAATCCTCAAGGCGCTAATGTCCGAGGCCACTCCCCCCGACGCCAAATCGCCCACCTACAAGTTCGCCATCAACAGTACTATTGTTCAACACGTAGTCCCCACCTCGCAGCTCAACAAGCCGACAAGCTCGACGACGGACGCCGAAGCCGCTGCTTCAGCCAAGAAGCAAGCGGGCCGTCGCGGCATGCACAGCGCTACCGGCGGTTACTGGAACGAGAAGACCGACGGCATGTGGAGCTACAAGTGGGATGGCGATGCTAAGGGCCTCGATGTAGTCTTGATGCTCATCTGGATTGCTGTTTAAGAGGGATCTAGAAGGCGTCTTGATAGCGGCGAGGGCAAGAAGGGGGGTGGTAGATTTGTGGGATGTTAACAAGACAAGAAACTCTCTCGATGTTAGCGTTTTGGCATCATCGTCGTCATTTTGGCGTGCTGATATTGAAGCAACATTATTTTAATTTGATGGTTTATTTACACCAAACGGCGCACTGGGGTTCGCACTGTTCTGCGAATCGAGGAGGGGTGGAAACAAGGTGTTTCTGAATACCCTCGCTTTTTCGGCCCCCAGTCTATCGAGGTCGGCTGTTACTTGCATGGTAATTCAGCTGTTACAGGTGTCACTTCAAGCATTGTTACTTACGATCATCTTTCGGATGAGGTTATTGCCAGTGGTATGTGGGGGGTGTTGACCCGAGATCTTCAGGGTATGACGCCCGACATACGTAAGGTGTTTATATCATTTTCGATGAGGGGCAAGTTCATCCCATTGCGACATTTTGCATGAAGAGGCGGCACCGGCAGCCTGGAAACCGTTGTGGCTTTCTGAAGTTTCATTTACAATATACATAAGGTCAGCTTGATACTGAGCCATGGAAGGGGCTCAAGCCGACGGGAGCTATCTGAACAGCAATACACTTTCACAACAAACTACGGTATCTCTTCTTGAGGTCTAAACTATATCGCCCCGTAGGCTACGGCCGGTCGGGTCTGGTCCGGGGCAGAAAAGGCCAGTTGCCGGCCGTAAAAAGGTATGGGGGCGGCACGGTCAATCACGGCAGACCTTGAGCCGATCTTGTCTCCTGTGATGTCTTTCGCCACTCGGTTGTTTTCGTGCTGCCATCATGTGTTACAGCTGGTTGAGAGTGTGGATGAATTCGATACCGAATATCTCACTCTATGGTCTGATTGTAGATCCTTTGGAGTTTGCAGAGCTGACGTTGACTGATCTCATGTCGCATCGGATGCCACCCAGACCGTTTTGCTCACGTGTTCGTCGTCATTGACTCCTGAGATGAGGGGGGCAGAACGCTCCGGCAGGCTGGGTGGGATGAGATGGAAACGGACGCGATTCACTCTTTTTGAGTTTACCCCTTATCCCAAGTTTCTGGAACATGACCGTTTCAATAACTGCCAGATCTTATTAGACTTGCTAACTACGGAGATCCCCGCTGGATCGTTTAAACAGTTGAGGCACAAAACATAGTCCCGTCGTCCATCCCCGCCTTTGAAGTTCCAGGACTTGATGAACAGCCTGAAGGTGCAGTCTGTAGCTGTCTGAAATGTGTGCAATGCAACAGTACAGCAGATACGGAAGTGGCGAGGTGCCAGCCCGGTGACCGTCGGGTCGATTTCGCAACCGCCGCGTTTATCGGGGCCAAGAGTTGGCGACGTTGGCACGCAGGAGGATGCATCATCGCTTCTGCAGAGAGAACGATCCAGACGAGCCCATCCCCACACGATCCCATATCGACTTCATGACAACCCCTGTCAGTCTTGAACCGTCACCCAAAACCCCCTCCACACCACCATCGAGTTCTGGGCGTTCGAGTTGTTACAGCTTATCATTGCCTCTTGATCGGCCGATGTTCACTGTGACGCTTTGCGCGAACCGCGAAACAGGATTCTGGTCAAGGCAGCCGAGGCATCGATTGGCCGGAGCTACAGAGACGTGCATTACCCCGTCGTTCGAGGAGTGCTTTGGGGCGTACTGATTTGTCTGAGCTGCCCACTGGTTACAGCCGCACGGCGTCGGCAGGCTCGTGCATGTTGGACAAAGCATGACCCCAGCTTCGAAGATCGAGAGGAATCCACATTTCGTCGTGCTCAGTGCAGGCCCGGGTTGGTGACCACCGGAAACCGGGCCAGGAGGCCAGGGACAAGCCTACACTACAGCCAGCTAATCAGGCGGTGCCGATCGTCCCCTCCCTCCGAATCCTTTTTATTCGTCCGTCTCACTCACGTACTCACCAGACCTACTCCAACTTTCCCCGTCCTTCTACTGGTGTTCGACTTGTATTTGTTGATTTTTACGGCACTCCGCCCCTCCCGCTCAAGGACCGACCCAGACACGCGGCACCCCCGGCCCCTCCCTCTGCTCACTTATATCCGGCCTTGACCACCACAAAGACAATTTCGCCCCTCTCCTTTGAACAAGACTGCATATTAATAACCTTGTGGTATCCCCTCCAACTCACATGAGCTTGCTATTGAGGGGGTTTCCGCATTCACTCCGTGAGACATTCGGCTTCGGTACTTGAAGTCTCTGCGCGCAACCATTTCGGCATCGATACCTGACATCGCTCGATATACATAAGAGCCCGATCTATAAACAGACACCAACCGGGTCTAGTTCACAGATACCCACACTCGCAGCAACCATCATCTCATCGCCTATCGCTTGATTGACTTGACAACTCGTCACACGCGAACAGTGCAATTCTTCCACCACCGAGTGTGAATATCTCAACCATCAACTCCACCCTCTACACGGGACAGTTAGGAGGTTTCACTGTCAACCGCCAATATGCTCACCATGCTGGAGCAAGTACCTTCTCCCTACACCAGGGAGGAGCATTGGCTCAATGAGCAGAGTCTTGCGCGGAATGGAGACAACAAGCGTGCTCCCCGCCGCTCGCAGACTCACCATGATTACTACATCCCCCAACCACCAGTCTTTACATTACAGACTATTCACTCTCCGCCGCTGTCACCAGGACTTTCTCAGGGCTCGCCGCTGTCGTCGACAGTGACTAGCCCAACAACAGAGCAAGACAAGCAGCTAGAGCAACCACCATCGAGAGCCGTTGCTCCCCGGCGTCCACCACTCGGCCCCCCTCGCCGGTCCTACTCCGTCACAGACAAGGAACCAATTCCCCATCACCACCGTCCCGGAGGTCGCCTGCAGCTGATGGATCTCCCCGCCGAGATTCATTATGCGATCTTTGACTTTCTCGACCCCATCGACAGCACCTGCTTGGGTCTGACCAACTCCCACCTCTACTCCATCCACCGCCGGTTGCATGGCACCGTGAGACTATCTGTCCACCGCTCCGGCCCCAACGAGCTAGAATGGGCTTGGTTCTTTGCCGGCCAGCACGTCCTGGCGAAGCCATCCCTTATGACGCAAGAAGCGGAACCAGGCGCGCGGGAGGGGTTGAACCCGATGGAGAAGGAAGCGCTCAAGATGCTGAGGATCAAAGGGCAGGCGTACTGCAGGAAGTGCGGGGTTAGGAGGTGCCAGCTGCAGAAGCACATTATGGACTGGATGGGGGATGGGTATGAGTATTGCGAGATTACGCAAAAGTTTGGGCCGAGGGCGCCCGAAGGGGCGAAGAAGGCTTGTTATAGGTGCAGTCCTAGTAATAGTAGTTGGTGTGGGAGGCATGGGAGGAGGAAGAATACGACTATTGCCGCGGGGAAGAAACAGGAGAAGGGGGTGGTTTTGGGGACGGGAGCATAAGCGTGGGATTTGGGTTGATTATGAGCTTGGACGTGTAATAATTATTTAGGTCTCTAATCTATCTCCTTGTAGTGCGTGCTTTGGAGCGGTCTGTTTTAATGGGTCTGGCGGTGTTTGAAAGTTGAAGTTTGGTCTACAAGCAGGCAGGCAAAGCGAGCTGGGGGGGGCAAGCAAGGTGATGATTATGAAGTCGATATCGCTCACGTCGTCTAGTTCACGGTTTGTGGTGTTTATCACCGATTATGAGAATCATTGAATATTCTAAACATTTCATTCCCATGATTAGACTGCCTTCGCAATCCTGTCGTGAGCTCAGCTCCATCCCGCCCAAGCAAGGTCATAAAGCACAGACCAGGCCTATGACGTGACGGGACCGCCGCGGCCGTTTGCCCGCCCGCACCCCGCCACCGGACCGCTGCGCCGAGAACGGAAAGACGGAAATGTTCCTGGAGCAGGAGTGGTCTGTGCGCCTTGATAGGAGATTCCATGGGTTATCAATCACCACAACCTGGAACCCCTGTCTCATTGATTCACCATTACTCATTCACCAGATATGAACTCTGCAACATGTTTGGTGAGTTTTGATGAGTGTAGGCGACAGGAATCTGAGTACCTATGTAGTACCTTACAGATAGTCTGCTTCCCGGAGGCATTGTAGCGAGTGTGGGTGAGATATGTACAATGGCTGATTTGGGATCTGGGAGGGTGAGATATTACGTTGGAAGCTGAAATTGATGCGGTTGACAGCTGGGTGGGTGTTCATGGGATTGGATATGAGAAGGAGGATCTCACTGGGAGGGTTTAGAGGCAATGAGCTTTGATGTGGTTAGATCAAAAGTATATCGATTTGCACTAAGTGAGATTGGAGGGTAAGTACCAGGTATGTTCACTTTACAGCTCCTGTGGAGGTTAGGCATGAGGATGCCTTTGTGAGCCACCGTGGTGGTTAATACGTCATGATAAAATTGTGGTATTCTTGAAGTGATGTTGTTAGATTTTAGTGATCATGGCCGTTAGGGCTGTGGTTGGTTGGAGGTTCTTGGATATCTATGTAGTCCTTTACCTACTCGAGGAGATGAAGTCAGAATATCGCATCCCGCGCCACATGTCAACCGTTGGCGTTGCGTCTGTAGACAGTGAGCAAGTTCTTTTACAAATGCAGTCATATTGGGAATTATTGCCTTGTTCACGCGCTTGGAGGCAGGCGCTCTTGGCCTCTCAATTTTGTGATGTTGTATAGTGCTGATGGAGGCATGACCTGGGCAGCGGCCGCTACTCAGAACTGAAAGTTTCGTTGTGATGGGCTCAGTTACGAGGCCATATGACCTTGGTAAAGGGCGGGTATTGTTGCTCATGTACAAGCCGCAAGATATAAAGAACTGGTTTCCTGGTTAATCTCATCATTTCCAACCTCATCAACAGCAGCGGACAGAAGCAGCAGCAGTCTCAAACTCACAGCAACCTACCGACTCAGATCTCCTCGCAGCTTCATTCAAAATAAAAGCATTATCAATATGGCCATCGACCAAGAGATCAAGGGCGCTCCCCTCCCGACCGAGCAAGCGGAGCTTCCCTCACCACCAGTCATCGAAAGGGAGGAACCCGCACCTATACCCTCTGAAGAAGAGACTCCCGAACCCATCTTCGTCTCGTCTGCCACTCCCCCGCCCTCCGACAACACCTCCTCTTTCTTCATAACCGCCGCCGCAATCCCTCCCACTAAAACCATAACCGTCACCCCGGACGTCCTCGCAGCCTTCAACCTCCACAACTCTGCCCGCCGCTCCAACAACGTTCCCCCTTATCCTACGACAAATCCCTCGAAGCCGCCGCCCGCCAGTGGGCTGAACACCTAGCCAAGAACGTCGGCAGATTGCAACACGCGTCCAACACGGGCCAAGGAGAGAATCTCTACTGGGCGAGCGGTGGTGGGTTTGCAAAGGAGCCGTGTGCGAACGGGACGAAGAGCTGGCTGGAGGAGGGGAGCTGGTATACCGGGCAGAAGGTGGGAGAGCCGGCTAAGGGGGTGATTGGGCATTATACCCAGTGTATGTGGTCGCGGACGACAAAGGTGGGAATTGCGAGTGTGGGGGATGGGAAGGGGGGTGTTTATGTTGTTGCTAGGTACTCGCCGCCGGGGAATTTTGTAGGGCAGAGGCCTTATTAGGAGGGAGAGATGGGATGGGATGGGATGGAATTTGGGGTTGGTTGGTGTTGGGATGGTTCTTTCGCTATCTTTTGATTGAGGTTTTCTTTCATCGATGTTGTCGGGGGAGGCATTGGGATATATCGTGATGATGAGCTGTTAAGTCTGTGTATTTGGATAGTGAGAGTTAGATTTTTCTAAAATGAATAAATGAAACTTAGACCGAACTGAGCTTTTGCTTTTTAAGATGAGCAAGATATTGACCTTGAGTTGTGACGTTGAGAACCTGGAAGGCTTCAATAAATGGGATCGAGATGTAGGACTGCTATGAGTGAAAAAGGCATAGTAGATTTCCTAAGACCAAGAAGAAGTAAGAGTATCCGCCTCTTTGGCAATAAGGAATAGTAACATTTTCATCCATTACGACGATACGGACAGAGAATGTCAAAAGCAAACAACTGAAAGTTGTGATGCTGAAGAAGAGTCTTGAATCTCCAACCAATCAGAGCGCAGTATAACTCCAGGTGTCAGGCAGGGCGCTGCACAGACCAGAGAATGACGTGACGGCACTGCAAGCAGCTGTTACAGTTGCGGGATGAGCAGGGATTGCGACGCAGTCCCCTGCCTTTGAAGCATCCAAGGGAAATTTGTTCGAGAAATTCTCCTTGACAGGGCCTCGACAGGACAGCTTGCCCCTCGGACGCGTCGCATTTTATGGGGAGAACAAAAAATATCAACGGCGATTGGCATCTTTCCATCCCATCCTCTGCAGCTCACCACACGTGTATGTCTATCCAATCCCAGATTCCCGGTTTTCACTCACTCTTGTTAGTGGTGGCACAACCCGAGATCTGACGTCTTGGGTTTGTTTCCTGCATGTGAAGCGTCGCCTTGGCTTCATCCCAGAACTCGCGCGTTTCAATTGAACTACTTCCGAGTCCATCGCGTCACTCTGTGGTGGAAGACTGCATGCCCAGCACTCAAGGAGAGGCTCAACCAATCCCTGGCAGACTTCACGGTCCCCGCTCGTCTTGACCTTGACCGTTTCGCTACAGGCATCGTCCCTCCCGCGAAACGCAAAGTGCTCTGAAGGCCCCACAAAACCCAGCGCTTTCCCCATCGTGCCCGGTCTTTCTTTAGCAGGCGCTGTCCCGGTTACGGTTCCTTCGACTTCTACTTAGTAACTACCGGACAACCACATTTACGAATTCGCCATGTCGTCTCCAAGCTCAGCGTCGCAGAGCGCCGGGAAGAGAAAGCGCAACAACACCACCAGCGCCATGAACATCCAACAAGGACAGATTGCCCAACCCGAGTCCCGGGACGCTTCAGCCGAGGAGGGCGACACCACGGCTCCCGAGTCTGGCCGAGCTCCCAATGCGGCCGCCGGACACCCACCCAGCAAACGCCTGCGTGGGAACCCGGACTCGTCCTCCGCACAGACGGCGAACAATGCCCAGGTCGTTGATCCGGGTGAACCGAGCGATACCACCGAGGCAAGCGTCGACATTGCTGAGCGCGTGGCTCGCAAGGGAAGCCGGAAAAGCGTTGTGGCAAAGGAGGCCAGCAACGGAAGCAGCACCTCTTTTGATAAGCCTCCTGAGTCCATGGCCCCGCCGCCAATTGGTACGCTCACCCACCCCGTTGGGTACAGAACGAACGATCCTCCTACGGGTCGGCCAGTAAGAGTGTATGCCGACGGTGTCTTTGATCTGTTCCATCTCGGGTAAGCACTCTTCCTCCAAAACCAGAGGTTAAACGCTAATTTTCCATTTCTCCCAGCCACATGCGCCAGCTCGAGCAAGCGAAGAAGGCTTTCCCCGAGGTATATTTGATTGTGGGCGTGACCGGCGATGAGGACACCCACCGACGCAAGGGTCTGACAGTACTCTCTGGCAAGGAGCGGGCGGAGACAGTAAGGCATTGCAAGTGGGTAGACGAGGTGGTCGAAAGTTGCCCCTGGATTGTAACCCCCGAGTTCCTCGAAAAGCACAAGATCGACTACGTTGCTCACGACGACATTCCATATGGCGCCGACGAGGGTGACGACATCTATGCCCCAATCAAGGCGGCAGGCAAGTTTTTGGTGACTCAACGGACAGAGGGTGTGAGCACCACCGGAATTATCACCAAGTAGGCCAATCATCTTCCAAAAGCTCGGCAGTGGAAAGTAGGCTAACAAAATGAAACAGGATCGTTCGTGATTACGAAAAATACATTGCCCGACAGCTCAAGCGCGGAACTACCCGCCAGGAGCTCAATGTCAGTTGGCTGAAGAAGAACGAGCTCGAACTGAAGCGCCATGTCCAGGATCTGCGTGACAATATCCGCAGCAACTGGACTACGACGGGACAGGAGCTCAGCAGGGAGCTTCGTCAGTTCTGGCCGTCTAGTCGCCCCCAGAGCCCAGCAAGATACGGACCCATGTCGCACTCGAACAACGGTAATGACACGCCTAGCAGCCCATCGGGTCCGCCGTCGTTTTCAGGATACTTTGGTGGTCCAAGAAGCCCGGGAGCGGCTACTACGGCTGGAGAACGGGCCACGAGCAACGTGAACGATTTTGTCACTGGTTATACTCTTGGATTGATTGGTGGTGTGAGGTCCTGGGTACGTTCACATCTCACTTTCCACACGCTGTTTCTAGTGGCAACAAGATGCTAACTTGCTCTTCTTCAGATGACAAACAAGAACCGGAGAAGTACCTCGCAAGAAGATGGCAGTCAGCAGGTCAGTGACGATGAATCAGAGGAAGGAGACGGCAACAATGCGAAAGAGAGCATTGAAAGGAGGCGGTCTTCTGGGCAAAACCAGCAGTTAAGAGCCGGCAGCAGCAGTAAAGAGGCATAGGTTTTCGGATCATGGGGTTTTTATGTTTTCTATTGGTTAAATGCAGACCTCGATGGGAGATGCATACACACGAGCCTCCCAGGAAGGTCACAACGGCAAGGCAGCTAGGAGGGGGAAAGAAAAGGAAGTAACCAAAAAAGGATATACACGCTCTCATGCCGGATGGACAGCTGCTTTGGCAGCTTCTTTCTCTTAGCTCTCTTTGGCCCTTTCTCGTTTCTCGAGTGGGGCTTGTACTCTTACTTAGAAGTGGTCTTTGGTTTTCATAATCGGATCATGGTACTTAAAATATTTTAATGATGAGTCTCTGGGTTCGGTTTGTTGGTGGGGTTGTGGTTGGGATGGCAGTGATGATGAAAAGGAGATGTGTATCGGACGCAAGAGAAGGACCCATAGCCGACATCTTTTTGCAAGAGAGTGATGTTTCTGAAGGTGTTTCTTGAGATGTCGACTTAAGATCAGATGAACTGGTCAGGGTCTGATGCTGAGTGGTTTACGATAGACAACTCGAATAACACGGACAACCACAAGAGCAAGAATACACTTCTGGCGGCTCATCTCTTTCGCATCGCAGGCTTATGTTCTCAACATCCCGAAATTCGTCACCAATGCTAAGGATAAGTACTAACTATCGCTGAGCTCACCTGTCGGAACTGCGGTTTGGCGAAGAGACGTTTTCTCGTGCCTCGTTGGACAATTTGTAACGGAAATGATAACCCGCCATGTGATGACATCTCCATCAGTTTGGGAGTCCTTCGGCCCCCTGAACCCCCTGAGCCCCTGAGCCCCTGAGTTTTGTGTGTCCGTGCGTCCTAGACACATGAAAATTGATGGATAGCGAGGCTATCATGAGCTTTTGACAATGAATCACCTTAAATATGTCTTGTAGATTTTATTGGTAGTCATGTCTTATCTGTATTATCCTCCTAAGTTTCCTGGTTTATTTGTCTTGTGCTGTCTTGCCTTGTCCAAGGGACTGGGTGGTTGTCAAAGCAGACACAAAGGATTCACACCATATAGGTCACTGCATCGAGGTTTTTGTTCACTCTGGTTTTCCTTTTGGTCTGTGGTAGATAAGCTACATAATGAAGTGAAGTGAAGTAGTTTATGAAATTTATACTCTTGCTATGGTCCTGATATTCCTCGTCCATGCTCGTTTGCTGCCATCGTGACGGGTTTTGATCTCCCCTTACAGCTGGACAAGTAGAGTACACACAGTAGCCGACTGGCCTTCGCTTGACAACTGATGAAGTGATTATATGGTCACAAACTCTTAGTTCGGTCAACATTGCTGTCCTGCAGGTGAGTCCGGCCCTGCCGGTGAGGTCCGTTTCCAACGGAGGATATGTCACCGGTCAAAGATGGTGATATTTTTCCACTTTCGTCTCATCTAAGCCATATGATACCCTACAAACTTGGGGGGGGGGGGGTTGGTTTACAGCTAAGTAGGTATGGGTCTACAGATGTCTGTGTCTGTCATGGCTTGTGTCGTTGCCGGGCAAGTTGTTGACAGAGATCCACCTAAGTTTGAACATGACCTAAGACGGCAAGACAGAAAGGGGCAGGTTGACTCAGCAGCAAACCAAATTGTGGCACAACTGATCGCTCCAGGAAATTTCTAGATATGTAATCACGGAGGAGCAGCGGTGACAACGACAGCAAAGTGTTTCTTGGTCTATCTTGGGCATCTACCTTCGAGTCTGGGAAACCCAAACCGGCGAGTTGTCTGGAAGCAAAGAGTCGTCTAACTTCTCCCAATCTGGCATCCCGTAGATCTTGTTGAGCTAGATATTGAGACCCCTGCCAACAACAACACCTCAGAGACCAGGCAGACAACTCTCCAAACCTGGACCAAGCCTAGGCCAATGTAACCACCTATACACCTTCAAACTTGATGATCTTGCCCGTACCTACCTAAGACAATGTCGCCAAAAACAACACCATTGTCCTCCCACCATTCCCTCCCCCACCAAAACAAAGACGGTAACAAAGTGTCCCGCCCCGCCTTTCCCATACATATGTCTTGTGCCTACCAAGTGTGCCGTCGTGGAGAAGAAGTTGGGGGTTAGTAGCAGTGGCTGCTTACCTCATGGGCAGCCTCGCGGTGTACCACGGTCTATGTACCTCAGGTATCCATTCTGTGCCGCATGGCCGAGAAGAACAATAAACGTTAAGTGTGTCAGCTTCGTTCAGCCAGTGCAAGAAAAGAAAAAGGTACCCCTTTGATAAGAAAAAAAGGGCGGGTTGCACAATTCGGTCTTTTGTTGCGGTTGCCATCACGCAAGGCTTTTTCCATCTCGGTCTTTGGAAAGGGAAATAAAGTCCAGAGTCCGGGCTAGCAGAGAGAAATGATAGAGATGAAACTGCAAGCAAGCTTGGATATGCGAGGTCGGACCGAGGCCTCAGGCAGGGTTTGGTAGTTGTTCGGTGATCTAGTTGGCCAATGATGGGTAAGTTCAGCACTTGCTTGCTACCCCTGACTTTAAACTGTGATGGTACGACCAAGCCCCCCGCGGCCTCTCGAGACAAGCACTTGATGTGTGCACTTCTGCTCCAATTCGTGGATGACGTTGCCCAAACCAGGAAGGTGGTTGACAACAAAAGTCCTCGTTGTATGAGAACGGCCGCCTGGGCTCCCTCATAACCGTGGTATCGGTGGTATTACTGGTTGTGTCATTCCGATAAAAGCTGTATCTCGGTGCCGTTTGTATCTGGCTGGTCTTGATCTAAGCGCCTGCGTATGCATGTCGAGATAAAGTTCGGTAATACCCGCCGACTGTGTAATCGAAATAGGCCGACCCGCTTCGGCCCAGGAGCTACTTTGCCCCCTTCTAGACCAGATGGTTGACAAGAGATGAGTAACAGGGAAGCAACTAGTCGATGCCCCTGAACTTACAAAGAAACTGACATCATTGGCCTGTGACCTTCATTAACAATCGAGGTTGTATCGGCCACGTCGTGATCTGCGTGATGTGTGGCCTGGGGGCCTAGGTTTCCAGGCTCGCCAGGTCACTTGTCAAGAACCGAGCAACCCCAGCCCTGGCGATAAGGCAGAGAGAGCTAGGTTCAGTCCAGACAGGCGAGCAAAGATCTCTACTGGGCAGACTTCCCAGGGGCCCCAGATGCTAGGTCGAGGCCCAGAGGAGCTTGGCAGGGAGACTTGCCACATAGCTAACATCGAGCGGAGCATTCATCTTGTAACATGAATGTATCAGCAAGTAGTACGGATGAATATAGGACGAAAAGTAATCTGAGTTGGGGTCGCAGTCATTCTCACTCACCCACCTACCCTCTCTCCATCTGTCAGAACAGTATCTCATCCATAATGTACACACGCCCAAGTGCAACCGAGACACCAGTCCGTGAGAGGAGGTCTGGGGAAAATAGGGTCGACACTTGCCATGGCGGCCATGATCTGCGAGCCTGTCAAGATTTGGGGGCTTGTCTCAAGTTCCTGCCAGCTAGGGGGCAAAAGCCGGTAGACGCGGCACTTGAAGCGAGATCTCCACATAGTAGAGGGAAGCCATACACGGTCCAGCGGTTGGCTACTGCGGAAAGCCGGACACAAAGCCGACTGCTACCCCAGAGCACCACCGGCAATGACCTGCCATGGCGACCCGATCAGCCCTATCAGCCTGAAGGACCTCCAAAACACCCTTCTCGGACCACTTCGTGAGTGTGGTTGATAGCATAGGAACTGGCTGCCCCACGAGCCTACATGAGGGTTCACGGAGCAGATGCGCCGTCTCGCTGGCGGGACATGGTGAGAACTCTGCGGCCAACAGCTCGTATTCTCCAGAGTGCGTACGGCTGGCTGAGCTATCTGCGGTGGCAATTTGAATCATTGTTATTTCCGATGGACATCGAAAGACAATCATGGAGATCCCCGGATGCAGAGCTGAAAAAACCAGAATAAACTGACAGGGGAAAAAGGATATGGGAGATGCTGTACACAACATCAGCTCTGATCCTGAAACTGTTTCAGGTTGAAAGTACGTACCGCACTCACACTGTTGGAGAAAAGCTTTCCGTAGGTGCCTTCGTGGCAGGTGCATGTAGACTTGTCGCTCCCATCCTTTCTCCTTGACCGAGTGCAATGCGGTTAAGGGGCGCCATGTGTTGGCGGTGAGTAAGCGGGTAGCATCTTTCTGCACGGTGCAGTATGCAGCAGAGCAGTTTCGTCTGTTCTGGTGCAACGCGAGCTAGGCAACATCTTCGAGCTGCGCTGAGGCTGTGCGGGGGCCCTTTGGTGGAAGCCAAGCTGGGGTATGTAGGTACTGATCGGACCGTTTTGCTCCAGCTGCGGGAGTTGATCTTTATTTTTCCTGCAGCCCAACACGGATGTGCCCCAGCCGGTCTTCCACGTGGCCAAGCCATCATCATCAGCCAGGTGAATCGGCCGATGGGACTTCGGGAGCCTCGCTTGAGTCCGTCCTCCCGTCCATGATAGTTCTCCTCACTACGCCGCACCTAGCAAGCTTCCACGGCCTTTCCTGTCCCGGCCAACAACGGGACGTCCCGGAACAAGCAACTTTGCCTGGCAGAGGAGAAGAATAGAGTGAATGTAACGAGATTTCTGCTGACTGACGGAAGGTCAGAGAGATGATCGGGCCTACTCCATCACAATTAAACCAACAAGTGTAAATAGAAATATTGCAAAATTGGAAACATTGATATTTGTTATGGCAGCAAGCGTCGAGGTAGAGCCAGCACTGGGAAGGTCTGGTCGAGGTAGTAAGGGCTGCGGGGTACACTTCCATAGATAGCAGCAGCACCTATTTGCGGGTATTCTATCTCCAGGTCTCCCGCGATCGACCCAGCCCGAAACTCCGGGGTTGTATAATAGAAACCGAACCTATAAGGCTGAGAAAAGGAGAAGATAATTGGAGTATTCGGGGTCGATGTGACCCCGGGTGCAACTGAATCGAAGGCTTTGTTGTGACGAGCTGCTTGTCCGATGAATACGAGGTAGGTAAAGGCCAAATCTGGATGGACATTGTGTATTCGAAGATGATCGGGAACTGTATGATGAGGTAGGTACCTGGATTGCTAGGATGACAGCACCGTGGATGAACGGGGGGCATCCTCGTGCCTCGTGGCAGACCCAACGGTATGGATCTCTGCCGGAGGCTTAGAGCGTCCATGCTTCGATCTTCGATTCTTGGCCATCGAGCCCGGCGGTTAGGTGCTGGTGTAACCGAGTTTAAGCCCCCAAAAAAAGAAGCTGGGAAACTGATGCCAGCCACATTCGGGACGGATTCGGAGCCGTGATGGTAACATTCGCCAGTTTGGTAGATCCGGGCAATGTGCGATCTGAATCATAGCCAGTGAATAGTGTAGCTGCTTCGAAGTTAAGAACAGTGAGAGGTTCGGAGTGGAGGGAGAAGACCATTGCTCCAGTGTTGGGCAGCTGCCAAAGCCGATGCCAAGCTGTAATGGTCGATTTAAAACGCTATTAATAGTGCTAAGCGCCCGGCCGAAAGAGTTATGCACGGACTTTGTGAACAAAAGCGGGGACGTCCCAAGCCCGGGCCAAGACCTTGGATTACGATCTTACCGATTAACGCGGGGGATATCTCTTATCGATTCTTGGCCCTCCTGACTTGACAATCAATTGTTCTCAGTTTGTCGGCATTCTACAGCTTCTTGTTATGATGGCCCCGAAGAGATCTTGTAAGCTGCTGTATGCAAATCCTGTTATAGACGTTGCTTCAACCAATTGCTGTTCCTCTCAGAGTGTAATCATTGATCAACAACGCTCACCGCTTTTCAGCCACTCACCCCTTCAGTTTACCCCTCCACAGAGAAGCAGTTGCTGTGAGCCGGCACTCTCCGTTACTCGGGCACGTTCCAATTGCTGATCCATGACCAGGAGTTTCGAACAACTTCTTGCTCCTTGTCTCTTCGACAAAGCTTCCAGATCAGATATGCGCAGCACCACCGCCCTCCCACTCGGGCTCGGAACTCGCCCGAGACTCCCCTTGCTCAGTACGACGCCACAGCCCAGTTCCTGGAGAGCCTGCAAGCGCTCGTCACACAAGCGCGGCGTATCACAAACATGAAACAAGCGCCCGCCTCGCGGCAGTGAGCTAGGACCATACCTAATCGAGAAGCAGCAACAGTTACGGATACGCCATGATCAACCGAGCGTCCCGAAGACGACCTTCAGACTATTCACTGCACTAGGAGCTTCAGGCCCGTCCCGAGTGGCATGACCGCGTCTTGACTTGCTCGTTGGGTTCGGCTGAAGCATCAGACGAATCGGCAGTCGCAAATTAAGCGCTCACTCAATGCCCTAGCATAAACTACTGTGTATGTATGCGTGCCAGACCTCAACAGATCACCAACGTCGACACCACCAACAGCCTTACTGTATACAGCATCATCAGCATCATAGCATCATCAGCGTCACTGTCTATCTACACTACACTGTGCTCAATGTTTTGTCTCGGTCAAGTGGCTCATGCGATACAGGCGCTTGTTCAAATATCGCGGTTACACAGTTGCACAGAATGGCTGGGGCACCAATTGCACAAAATGCCCACCCTCCTGTTGTCAACACAGTTTTGTTCCCCTGTTAGAGAAACGAAGCAAACAACAATCGCTGCTGCTACATGCAGGTCATTCATTTTGATCATGCCAGGTACTAGTTAGTGCCGACTGAGTGCCGCACCAAGAGATTCCCCAGACGGGAAGCCATGGCGGCCCCCAATTTACCATCGGTGGAAGAGATGCACGAGGATCAGAGATTATCGGCTGCTAAACCTGAGCAGCGATTCGACAGGCCAGAAGGTTGCATCCAGGCACCCAATATACTGTTCTATTCCCGCAACGATGCGACTGCCGGCTTCGCTCTTTGGAGACGTTGAAGCACTCTGATCACCATCCACGCTTCTGCTGTAGACCATACAAACCTCGCCAAGTTACGACTCGATGGCCAAATTCTGCAAAGGCTGCATGCACGTCTTTTTTTTTCTTTCTCAAAACGACGCTTTGCTGCTTTGGGAACCAACAAAAATAGGATCTCACTGAGAGCACGCCGTGCAGATCCGGGAATGGCCAATGGAAGGAGCAGGTCGCCTCAGCCCCTGTATGCACATCAACCCTATCCGTCAGTTCGCACATGGAACCCCTCTCCCACCCCTCTTTCGAGATTTGTCGAGATGTTACCTTTTGCTGGCAAGGAGCTTCGGATAGCGCTGACACTGGGCAAACATTTGCTCAAGCAGGGCCCCAAAAACGATAGCTTGACCGGGCCTAACTATGGGGATGTGTTCTGATGATACTTGGCCAATAGCAAGGGCAAACTACCTACAACGCACCTCTCGCACTGCGCCGCTTGGGCCGGCGGTTAGAAGAAAAGTACACGAACAAACAACTAGGACGAAAACACGCGATACTACCCCTCCTTGAGATGAAGTGCTCCCTTGGCCTGAGCTAAAAAATGGGTGTACACAGAAGACCCGGTTTACCGAACCATACCTACATACGCTGTGCTGCAACTCATCGCAGGTATCCTGGCAGCCCTACGGGATGAAGATACATTCACATCAGGCGACTTGGCCAGGGGATACAGAGATAGCCCTAGCACCGCGTTGATAATCCCGAAGCGGCACACGACCACGGACTATGGCCATGCGTTCTAAGATGGGGACTCCTATTCCTAGACAAACATTGAGGAGTCGTGGAAGAAGTGTGCTGGGGAATTATCTCTATGGTGCGGGACATCTACGAACTGACGGACTCAGATTCGATTACTCCAAGCTGGTTGTCTCCCACTTACATCTCGTCCTAAAACCTCTAAAGATTATGCGCAGATCAGATGCAAAGCTAGTGCAAGTGTACATACTTTGCCTTTGTTTTCATTTTCTTCTCTTTCCGCGCCAACAGGGCAGAAACATCTCGATACATCCCTCATCAGCGATGCATTGCGACACGCCGTGGTACCCTCCCCCCCTTTCACTCCCTATCCTTGCCAAGGAGCTGACGGAGGGGACAGGGGGCAGGCCCTTCAAAGCAACAGCCTCCTCTCCAAAAAGAGCACCCAAGCCCCTTCTGCAATGGAGGGCCAAGAACGGTACAATCTCCATCCCAACTTTTCCTTAGCTGCACACGCAGGTAAAAGGCCCTGTCGCCATCTCAATAATAGCATGCGCCGCAATGTACGCCGCATTGTTGCACCCCAGATGCTTCGGCTGCCGTTGTCGACGGATGGGCCCCGTCGCTGCGTGTACATGCCATGATCACCCAAGGTCACTAAGTAGCTTTGATCGCATCCCCCCCCCCGCAGAGTGAGAGGCTTGCCTCGATCTCACTCTTCTCCGCTCCTCTCCTGCTGCTTCTTTTTAAGCCTCTTCGCGTGTATTGCTGCAGCCGCGCGTGTACAGCACTGACGTACCCCGTCCCCGTCTTCGTCCCTGACTTTGTTACTTTCTCGCCGTTCCATACCCACTGCTACCTCTTTCTTCATTTGTCCAAGACAGTCCAACAGGGCTGTGTTATTCCCAACTTGGTACACATCTGACATCCATTTTGAGCATCTGCCGCCCATCATGGCTAGTCTCAAATTCATAATGGATGTCAACGACGACCACCAGGTGCCGGACCGTCAACAGGCCCAGAATAATAAAAAGGCCAAGGTCCCAGTCAAGCCGGCCACTACCGGTCAGCTACCAGAAGAACCCAACCCACAACCACACCCGAGACATGCTAGTAGTTCCGGCCTGGCCGCCGAAGAGGATATCAACCCGCCTCCCCCCGCTGCCCCGAGCAAGAAACGTGCTGCTTCCTCAAGGGGTCCCAAGTCCACGACGACAACACCAAGCACAGCAGCAACTGCCCCCTCAGGGACAGGAAGCGGAACATTAGATACCATTGGTCCTTCGGCGCCCTCGCCTACTGCCACAGCTCGTCCCTCAGTCCGTCGTCGAAGCACGACTAGTACCGACTCAATGGACCGGTCAGGAGGCTATGGATCCCCCGCCTCGTCGTCGTCAATGGGAGGCGGCCCCATGAGACCAATGCCCAACCATCCACCACCGTCCGACGCGATACCGATGAGGCTCACTCCTATCACCGGTCGTGTCAGCAGAGCAAAGAAAGGTGTCCCCGTACATGTCTGCGAGCTTTGCAAGCCGGCCAAGGTATGAATAGCCCTTCATCAAGGCAGCTTCTGCGGGCCATTGGGTTCAACATGCTAAGCACCTACCAATAGACCTTCACAAGAGCCGAGCATCTGAGGTGAGCGACATCTGCCACCGACAGTGGCATGTCAAGAACACTGCTTGATCCGTGTGTACTGATACTTGAAATTCAGACGCCACCAACTCAGCCATGAAGAGCCACAGTTTCGCTGCAAGAGTTGTGACAAAGCATTTCACCGGCAAGACCTATTGACTAGGCATGAACAAAAGAAGTGAGATCAGAAAGCTCCTACTTCCAGGCTGTCCGCATTACTGACGGTTCCTATAGCCAACATGGTGGTGAATCTGCCTCTCAATCTGTGGCTCATCCGGCCAGCCCCTACCCTGCACCATCACCGAGATCACAACAGGCGGTTCAACTTCCAGGGCCCCAAGGTAGCTTGCCGACACCTAGCCAAGGGTCTGGGCAAGCGTCGTCGACCGCGTCTGGCGCTGTTGAGATGCCCCAAACAACATCCAGCCTCGCCGGTACAGTCCAGCCACCTTATTCTCAACTTGTCAGCTCGCCTCATGGCAGTGTGGATTACAACAGAGGGCCAACAAACGAGTATGACTACACACTGAACTCGACCATGTCCCCAACAACCATTGTAGTCACTCCATCATCTTCACGGTTTTCCAACCCGTATACTCAGCCTAGAACAACCCATGTCGAACAACTATCCGTCATAACGCAGGGGATTCAGCTACCCGAGCAGCGTGAGCCGTCCCCTTGGGCATCATCGGCCACGGATAGCACGTACTCAACACCTGTGTCGGAATCCTTGGGGAATACGCAACACTGGGGCCGTTCAAATCACTTGCTCTCCCCGTATCCTAACCCGGCATCGCGAGTCAGCCCCGGGGCTGGTCTCGGAGATGTTTTCATCCACCCCAACCCCTACACACCTAACCCTCACACACAAACATCGCACACCTATCCTGGGGGAACAATGTTCACGACTGCTATGGGATATGGAGGACCCAATGTTAGAAGCCACCAGCCCTCCGGGCTGACCGATATGCAGCATCAGCACGAGAACACTATGACTGGCGGTCTTCGAGGCCTCACCCCGCCGCCGCATACCTCGGCGCACGCAAGCGGTACTTTGATTGCACATGCCCCCACCATCCCTACTAGTATCGACCCATCGCTCAGCATGGCTCGTCACAAGCAAAGGCTGGTGGACGCACAGTTGGGTGCCCAGGCCACCATGGGAAACGTTGGTGTGCTTAATGATTTGAGTGTTGGTTATGCTGCCAATGGCGATGTGAGCCCGGGTGGTGAGATGGTAGGACTCAACTTGGAGCTGGGGGCCAAGTATGCCATGCCTTCCACCATGGCCCCATCCATGAATATTTCCCTTCCGCCTGCAGTTGGGGCTGCTATCCCTGGGTACCTCGACGTATACTGGGCCAAGGTCCATCCCGTGCTCCCAATCGTACATCGACAATCCTTCGAAGCCGAGCCAGAAGACGTGCTGAGGTGCGCCATGGCAGCTGTGGCTACCCAGCATCTCGACACCAAAGAGGATCGCAACCGGGGGAACCAGCTTCACGAGCATGCGTGGCAAGAGGCGAAGCGAGTGAGTGCAGAAGCACCCATTTCTTTACCACATCAACAACACTGGGACTAACAAGGGAAAACAATACAGGCAGCCAAATGGAGCCTGCAAATCAAGCAGACGATTCTGCTTTGCGAGTACTTTGCGCGCTTCCGCGGCCGAAAGGCGGTCACCAAGCCCTCAGACCTATTCAGGCATCTCTACGAGAGGGTGAGTACTGAGCAGTCCCTTACTGCACCACCGTCTTTCTCTCTTTTGGAGGAGCCCAGTTTCTGGTTGTTCGACACCAGCGCCTGGTCTCCAGCATCCTCTCCTGTTTCTTCTGTTTCTTCTTTTGACTCTATTACCCCGACGACCACTGCCACCATGTCTCCCCAGGTTCTGCGGCACTTGACCCCGTTCCAGAACATGGCATGGGGAAACACCTTGTCCTCTTCGTCTTATCCCTCTCCTGGGTCCTCTTTTACGGATCCTTCTCCTTTTTCACACCACTCACATTCTAATGCATCTCCCTCCCCTGCTCGCTCGCAAGAAACCCCTCGGATCTGGTCTCTTCGTTTTGATCCCCAACGTTACAACTTTGTACCGACGGCGGCTCCCTCTCTTTCATTTTCGACCCTTTCTCAGAGCTCTGCGCAGGTGTACTCACAAATTGTCTCTGACACACAGGCCCTCTGTCCCGACTCCGGCATGTTCGACCAAGCCATGCTCAGTTCGGACCAAGTCTTGGCCAATCACGACAGATGGAAGCGCTGGATCGAAGCCGAATCTTGCCGCCGCCTTCTCGCGGCGTGCTTCATTTGCGATGGCCATACAGCAGTCTATCAACAGCATGGGCGTGTTCTGGATGGCAATGACAGCCTCCCGCTTTTCGGCAACAGCGAAAAGCTTTGGGGGGCTTCTTCCGCAGAAGAGTGGAATGCTCTGCAGTCTTGTGACCCCGTTTCTGCCCATGCTGCCGCCCAGCCTGAGTACGTCTCCGACATCGAAAGTCTCACACCCGAGTACGTTGAGGGCTGCAGCTATGCAGATCGCATGGTCATTCTTGGTCTTTGCGCCTTGCGCCTGCCTCGACGCCCAGCATCATCTACAATTCCCGCCTCAGCTGACAACTCTCCTGCTCCGGACTTTGACACGAATCAGCAAGCACGCCTCCCGCAGTCCCAGCAATCTCACACCCAACAATCCATGGAAGCTGAGCAGCGCATCCAGATGCTCTTCCGAAACTGCCCAATTGCCAACACATACCTCGCACTGAACCACTGCCCGCTCCGCGATCTGCTGGCAGTTTCCGGCGATTCATGGGCCTACGCCCAGAAGGTACTGCCCGCTGCCATCTTCCAGGAACATGTCAGGCGCGTTAGACAGTGGGTCAGTGGCAGTCTTCCCGGTTTCAGCATTCTCAAAGCCACCCACTACGCCTCGCGTGCCCTTCTAGCCTTTCTTGACCGCCGACATGGATCCGAAGACAACAGCGGTAGCTCAGCATCATCGTCGTCGTCGAGAGTAGCAGATATATCCGACTACTGGGCCCTTCACGTGTGCGCCCTCATCTGCTGGGCGTTCAACCACGGTCTGCGGAACAGCAACAAGGCTGCTGCTACTCAGCAGCAACAGGCACAACAGCAGCACCGGCAACGGAGCAGCAGCGGCGGGCCCAGCGGTGGAAGCAGCCCTGCCTCGAGGACTAGCGGATTGTCGACCGCGACTACGCTCAATAGCAGCTCTGACGACGAGCCGATTCGCTGGCTGCGCAGGGTGGCCGAGTGCACACGCCCTGAGGATGCCATGCGGTTCCGGGGGCATCGTGAGGCTGCGGGTGTGGTTGGCCTTGTGAAGCGCCGGATGGAAACGGACTGCGTTGGCAGCCGCAACACGCTTTATGTTGATGCTCTGGGGGTGTTGACCAAGATTGAGGAGAGTGCGGTTACTAGGAGGTGGTTCTAGTGGGCCTGCTCTTCTTTCTCGCGTCTCTTTTCTGGGAAGACATCCACACAATTTCTTTACCAACTTTCGATATTCCTTTCTTTTCAACCAGCGGGGGAGCATAATGATTTAATGGCGCATTTTCTCCTTTTCCTTTTTTTTGGGGGTTTTCCTTTATCAAGCCATTTTACGGATGGAGAATTTGGCGCGAAGGGTATAATAACATGGGGCATTTACCGGGCAATGGGCATATCATGGGATGGTATAGGGACATGGACAAAGCAAGGCTGGTTTGATATCCATTCTATTTTCCTTCACGCACACGGAACGACGCCAACATTATATATATACACGAGACGACGACGACGACATGGAGAAAAACAGCCTTTTCCTTTTTCCTCTTCTTTTTACTGTTTACTTGTACAAGACACAAACACACCATCTTGAGGTTCTTTCCCATCTTTTTTTACCTCCTCTTTTTCTTTCCTCCTGAGATCACCCTCTCATGTCGCAGGGGTGGTCAACCTTTGCTTTTTTTCATCATTGTCTGTTTTATATTCTGTACTTTTATTGCTCTTTCTGTACGTTTTACCTTGACCTTTTCTGTTTTTTTTCTGGCTTAGGTTTTTGTCTTTTGGTTTCTTGTTTGTTTCTTTTTGGCATATCATATATTATATCGTTGTACTTTTAGCTTGTCATTTTCTCTTTCTACATTTATCGAAAGTAACTCTTAATGATAGATGATTGAATGGATAGGGACTGGGACTGGGACTGGGATCGGATGGGACACACAAAACGGGAACCAAAACCGGAGTAATTGGAGTTAATGGTTAGTTTGGTTTTAATGAACTAGGATGGGTATGCGAGAGACATGAGAGGGTTGGACACAAGAAAACGAGGACGGGTGAGAGAGTGGACTTGTAAAACAGATAGCGGTGGAGTGGAGGGACTTAATACTTATTTTGTACTCTTCTTGTATAACATCAATAACAACAAAAGATATTTGATCTTCACTACTTTGGGTTTGATGAGTGTGACTGCGAACAGAAATAAAAAGAAATTTTGCTCCTTAATCTATTCCATTGTATCTAGCTCTTTGAAAGATTTCTAGACCTGGTCTTAATCTCCCTGAATGTGGTATTATTCCCCAGCGCCATGTGTTAAAACACGCACTTGTACATCTCCTTTTGCCTTTCCTCCCTTTTTCCACCACTAGTGCTCGAGTTGATCATTGATATGCATTGTAACCTCCCAGAATACCCCATTTCAACGCCATTTAAAGACACGCCAAACAAACAATTGCTTAGAAGCATTCCAAAGATCATTTTTAAAACAAACCATCGATCTCTCCCGTCTCAAGATCAACATCGACATTGAGATACCCGGGAGCCGTGGGCAAACCAGGAATAGTCTGGATATCAGCCGCCAAAGCGTAGAGATACCCAGCGCCAGCGGCCATGCGGACATCCCGGATGGGCACGGTGAAGCCAGTGGGCGCGCCCTTGAGCTCAGGGTCGTGGCTGATGGAGTACTGCGTCTTGGCGATGCAGATGGGGAGGTTTCCGAAGCCCTGGCGGGTGTACAAGTCGACCTTCTTTTGAGCAAGCTCGGTAAACTCGACGTCGGCAGCGCCGTACATCTCGCGGGCGATCTTCTCGATGCGCTCCTGGACGGTGCCGTCGAGGCTGTAGAGCAACTTGAAGTCCTTGGGCTTCTCGGAAGCGGCGATGACGGCGTTGGCGAGGTCGATGGCGCCCTTGCCACCCTCAGCCCAGTGGTTGGCGAGGACGGCGTCCTCGGCACCGGCCTTGATGGCCTCCTCGCGGACGACTTCAACTTCGGCGGGGGTGTCAGTGGAGAACTTGTTGATGGCAACGACGACGGGGACGCCGTAGGATCTGGCGTTGGCGATGTGCTTGGCCAAGTTGACGCAACCTTTGCGGAGAATCTCGACGTTCTCCTCCTTGTAAACGGGGTTCAGGGGTGCGCCGGGGGAGATGGGAGGACCGCCGCCGTGCACCTTGAGCGCACGGATGGTGGCAACGACAACAACGACATCGGGTACAAGGCCAGAGGTGCGGCACTTGATGTTGAAGAACCGCTCGCCGCCCATGGTGAAATCGAATCCGGCTTCGGTGATGACGAATCCAGCCTTGGTGGAGTGGTCCTCATCGGGCTCGGTACCAGCAAGCTTCAGAGCCATCTTGTCGGCCAAAATGGAGCTGTTGCCAATGCTGATGTTGGCAAAAGGACCGGCGTGAACGAACACCGGTGTGCCCTCCAAGCTCTGCATCAGGTTAGGCTTGATGGCATCCTTCATCAAGGCGGTAAGAGCACCGCCGGCACCGAGGTCGTCGCAGGTGACTGGGTCACCACTTCTGGAGCTGGCAACCACCATTCTACCGAGACGTTCCCGCATGTCGGCCAAGTCAGTGCTTAGCGCCAAAATAGCCATACACTCACTGGCGACGGAGATGTCGAAGCCAGTCTGGCGGGTGTGGCCCTTCTCAGTAGCAGCGTTGCCGATGGCGATACCGCGCAGATGCCTGTCGTTCACATCCAGAACACGTCTCCAGGTGATAGTCTCGGGGTCAATATCGAGGCGAGCAAACTTGCTGATTTCCTCTTCGGTGAGATCATCCGGGTTGGTCTTGTCGATGCCGAGCTTCTTCAAGCGGCGAAACATGACGGGCGCGAATACTCTCTTTCCGTTCTTGACTGGGACCAGCCGTCTGAACAAGGCGGCATCCTTCTGGGTGTCCTCGTGGAACATACGCGTGTCAATGGCAGCAGCGAGAAGGTTGTTGGCAGCAGTGATGGCGTGGATGTCACCAGTCAGATGCATGTTGAACTCATCCATAGGGATAACCTGGCTGTAACCACCACCGGCAGCACCACCCTTGATGCCGAATGTTGGGCCTTGACTGGGCTGACGAACGTTGGCAAAGGTAAGACGGCCAACATGGGCGCCCAGTGCCTGAGCAAGACCCATGGTGGTGGTAGACTTACCCTCACCAAGAGGTGTTGGGGTGATGCCGGTAATCACTACATAGCGACCATTTCGGCGGTGATCCAGACGCTTGAGAAGAGTGAGATCGACCTTGGCCTTGTAAGCACCATAGGGTTCCAGTTCTGAATTTGAGATGCCAATCTCCTTGGCGATCTGAGTGATATGCTTTGGCGCTTGAGCCCGTGAGATAGCAATATCAGACGGGACAGGGTCCTTGAGGGCAAGGCTCAGGGGCACGATATGCCTTTGTTTCTCGTCGTCGAACCATTGTGTCGCAGAGGCGACAACGTTGTGAAGAAGCATGGCGACGGTCATGGGACCAACGCCGCCAGGGACAGGTGTGATGTGGGAGGCGACCTGAGAGGCGGATTCAAAGTCAACGTCACCAACGAGACGCTGACCAGACTTCTTGGTGGCGTCGGGAATGTAATTGGTGCCAACATCGATGACAACAACGCCCTCCTTGAGCTGCTCGCCCCTGATGAAGCCGGCCTTGCCAATGGCCACCACCACCACATCGGCATTCTTGAGGTGCTGATCCAGATCCTTCGTCCTAGAATGGCAAACAGTGACGGTGGCGTCTGCGTTCTTCAAAAGGTAGCTGACAGGGCTGCCGACGATATCACTTCTGCCAACAACCACGGCATTCTTTCCCTTGAGGTCAACACCGGCCTCTTCAAGGAGCACCATGACACCCTTGGGTGTGCAGGGGACAAAATAGGGATTGCCACCACGCTTGGCCAGCTCACCGATGTTGTGAGTGCCGAAGCCGTCAACATCCTTCTCGCTCAATACGGCGGAAGTGACGGCATACTCAGAAACATGGCTTGGGAGTGGGAGCTGGACCAAGATGCCGTGGACAGTTGGGTCATTGTTGAGAGCATGAACACGGGCGACAATCTCGGCCTCAGTGGCCGATTCGTCAAACTTGATAAGCTCACATGAGATGCCGCACTAGGTAGTGAACAAGAACGAGGTCAGTGTGTTATTTCGGATGAGGACGTGGGTGGTCTCCAATATTCTTACCTCTTCGGCGGCCTTCAACTTCATGCGCACATAAGTGGCTGCAGGTCATCCATCCAGAATCAGTTAACATGTCCAGTCCCCCGTTCCTGGGACGCGGGGTAGCGGCAGCACGGTTCAAGCCTGGAGGAACTTACAGGAGTCAGAGCGGTCACCCACTATAAGGTGTTGGTTAGTTTAGTCCCGGAAAAGACAAAATCTTGACGCCGTGCCGGCCGGGATGCTACGCACCTTGGATAATCTTCAAACACGGCTGAAAGCGTGGGTTGATTCCCTTCTTCTCAGCAATCTCGGCCTTGAGCTGTTCGCGCACCCGCTTGGCCACAGCCGTTCCGTCGATCTTTTGGGCGACCATGGCTGCTGACGAGCTGGAGAAGGCTCTGTGAGCAAGGTAAGAGTTTAGTTGTGCAGATGCAGGATGCAAAAGAGCGGTGGTGTGGTTCCTGGTGAGTCGGAGGCGTTGGGCGTGGATGACGGGCGATGGTGACTGGGACTGGCGGGGTGCCGAACGTGGGGCAGCGGAGTGGCGGTCGTCAGGCTGAGCCGAGGAACACCGCCGAAACTCGGGCAAAGATGTGCTGAGAAGATTGTGGCCATCCACTGACTCGTCTGGCGATTTAGGGGTGATTCTGCAACGGCTGCTGATAAGACGCTGGCGTGCTCTGTTCATTGAGCCCGAGAGGACCGGAGTCGGGACCCGTTGGGCCAACCTTGAGAGCGTCATGGTCTCAGTCACGATCCTCCTGTTGTGTACCGCTGATTCTATGCAGTGACTTGCTGACCGATCCCTGGCAGATATCGAAACCGAATCATCAAAACCGAGGACAAACGATCCGACCAGGTTGCCCGGTCAGTGTGGAGAGCAACTGAAGTTGAGTCACAGGTGAATTTCTGTGTCACTCACTGCAAGGGTTGGTTTTTCTCAACGATATGGTGTCATTTTTCTGGAGTAAACAGCCTCGGTGAGACTGAGAGGAAGAATCAAGACACATGAAAATCAGAACTGGGTTTGGGCAACACTTGGTTTTAGGAGCATGTCGATTGTATATGTATGTACTATCATTCCATCCCACGGATACAAAACGATGTGTAAAGTACCTGTGCTATGGCAGCACCGGGCTTATGTGACAGTGGGAAAGATTTTTCCTAGTAGCCGCCACGGGACCAAGCCTAGAGCCCAAGAAGGGCAATTCGAGCTCAATCTATGTGTCGAGGATTTGCGTCGATATTATTCAAGCTACGCCCGAGTTAGTAGTAGAGATATGCGGCTTTGGCCCCTCATCTCAGCCTTGAGCTGACTTTGAGTCTTTGGTGAACAAGGACCAAGGCTTTAAGTTGAGCCTCGAAAACTTAAAAAAAGGGAGGGATCCACATCTCGACTCAGACTTACATGCCTCTTTTCAGAAGGTTTCAGTATCAAAAATGTCAACATGTACGTGCCTCTCCTGGCTGTGCCGAGCTATGGATTTCCGTTGTCACAATAACACAAGTTCCAAACGTGAGAAGAGTCACCGGTCAGGAGTCAGCAAGAAAGACTAAAAGGATCATCTAGGAACAAGACCAGCAAGTGCATGTCAAAGTCCGAACAAGAAGAAACATGGGATGGCACAGATGAGAACAATTGGAAGGAAACCCCCACTTTTGACTTCAATCCTCTAAAAACAGAAGGCGGTCAGCAAAGTTCATTGTTAAGCGGGGCATTGGTGCAAGGTTTCGCCCCGCGCTGCGAAGTCTGTGGCCTATCGGCGGCGCACAATCTCACGGAAAAATTACTGGTGTGCAAATCAATCTGCCGGAGAAAGAACCCTTCTGAAAGAAACCTTACGCATTCGCGACAGCTTGACTTTAGGACAACCACTCGAACCCGGCGCCCTCCATCTCCCCTGCGACAATAAATACACACGAACACTCCCCGCTTGATCCCTAGCCCCACCGAACAAGAAACCACCCCTCTCCGTCCATCAACTTTCACAACCACCGCCAGAATGAGGCCCGTCCTTTTGGCAGGTCACGAACGTGCCCTGACCCAGATCAAGTTGGTTGCCCTTCTCCCCCCTCCCCCGATGTTGAAGAAGATAGTTAGTCCGATAGAGCCAAGACCTCCTATCTAACACCTCTATAACCAGATACAACCGCGAAGGCGACATCATCTTCTCTACCGCTAAGGATCAGCACATCTGCGCCTGGTTTGCACACAACGGCGAGCGCCTCGGCACATACCACGGCCACCAAGGTGCCATCTGGACCGTCGACGTCGACCCAACCTCCACTATCATCGCCTCCGGCTCCGCCGACAACACAATCCGCCTCTGGGAGGTCAAGACCGGCAAGCTCCTCAAGACATGGGACTTCCCCACCGCCGTCAAGCGCGTTGAGTTCAACGAGGATGGCACCAAGCTTCTGGGTGTGACGGAGAAGCGCATGGGTCACCTGGGTACCATCGTTGTGCTCGACATCAAGGTCGACCCCGAGGCTGAGCAGTCAGACGAGAAGGTCATGACCATCGTCTGCGAGGAAAGCAAGGCCACCGTCGCCGGGTGGAGCTACCTGAGCAAGTACATCATCGCCGGCCACGAGGACGGCAGTGTCTCCCAGTACGACGGCAAGACTGGCGACCTCATCTACAACGTCAACGTTCACGAGCTCGGCTCCCCCATCACCGACCTCCAGTGGAACCAGGACCGCACATACTTCATCACCGCATCAAAAGACAAGACTGCCAAGGTATGCTTTTACTCCAGCTCCAGCCATACAGAACCGGCAAATAAAGAGACTGACCCCCTGACTAACCTTGATATCCATAGCTCATCACGGCCAAGGAGCTCGAAGTCCTCAAGACCTACGTCGCCGATACCCCCCTCAACAGCGCCGCCATCACCCCCAAGAAGGAGTTCGTCATTCTCGGCGGTGGTCAAGCCGCCATGGATGTCACAACCACCTCGGCGAGACAAGGTAAATTCGAGGCCCGCTTCTACCACAAGATCTTCGAGGAGGAGATCGGCCGCGTGCGTGGTCACTTCGGTCCCCTCAACACAGTCGCAGCCGACCCCACGGGCAAGGGCTACGCCAGCGGTGGTGAGGACGGTTACGTCCGCGTCCACCTGTTCGACAAGGGGTACTTTGACTTCAACTACGAGGTGGAGAGGGAGAGGCAAAACAGGTTAGCTGCTCAGGGTGGCAACTAAGAAGAAGAAAAAGAGGGAAGGATGAGACAATGAAGACTGGGTTCATGACAAAGATCCAAAAAAAGGAACGAGTCGCGAGGGAGGACGGAATGAGGAAAGCGGGCGGATGAACGAATGAAGATGCGGTTTGAGTTCGGCATTTGCAATGGCGTTCAGGGACAAACTTGGGCGGACACGCGGATCACAAAGGGTGAAATAAAAATACAAAGGGGGGGTGGGAAAATTTAGTCAGGGGTAAACTCCTGTGGCCCCCTTTTTTGATATCACTACTTTGGTAGAGAGAGAAAACCATATGAGAGACGGATTTTTTTTTCGCCCAGATAGAAGGAGCTGATTGTAAAACTCGTAACGGATGCGGATACCATTTTTATGCTGAACTTATTTCGTAGTTCTTTCTATTTACGGCTTGATATCAACACTATGAGAGAGACAAACTCGTGACATATTATCTATAGTTTGAAAGCACCAATGTCTTTTTTTTTGCTACTTGCATGCCAAATATTATCTTTGCAATACCGCGAGTAAAAAAGCGTCCATCAGAAGATAGAACGCAAGTGTTTTCCCATCCCCATTTTCGCAGCGCAAGTTACAAAAAAGTAAAGAAAACAAATACCACCAAATAACGCCTGCCCAAAGTAATATCCGTCCGCCTCTAAACCGAACAACCCACTCTCATATGACCCTGGCCACCAATGATAACTAGAAACAACACACACACCGCCTACGTAGCTCCTATCAAGTCTTGTCGCCGACGCTTTTGTTTTACAGGTCAGGCCATGTCTATGTCGTACAACAGATCCTCACATCATCCTTGTTTCGACATCTATTTCTTCTTGCCCTTCGCCTTGCCCTTAGTGGCGGCAGCTGAGTTAGTGGACCCAACACTAGACGCCCGTGACGGAGACGTAGAGTTGGCTTTGCTAGCCGTGGCCGACTTCACGTTATCGAGAGCCTTATTCTATGGAACTTGTTAGCTCTATGCAGACAGCGATGATTGAAGGCCTTCTTCAAAGAAAAGTGCTTACCTTGACCCCGTTAGCCTTAGTCTTCTTCTTCGCCGGCGCCAGACCAAGAATGCTGTCTTCGTCATTCTCCTCATCCTCGAGTTCCCTCTTGAGCTTGCCGTTCACCCCGTTGGTCTTGGTCGTGTTGACGTCTTCAAACTCCTTCACCACTGTGGTAAGAAGAGTGTTGCAACGACGGCCGAGCTCGGTGGGCGTACGGCTCAGGAAGAACCAGTCGAATCGGAAGAGCGGGCTGTCGCGAATCTCATCCCGAATCTTCTCGTAGATGCCCTCTGTGTCTACACCGTACTTGTCCAACAGAACCAACAGGAAACGATCCTCCTCCTCGGTGTAAACCTTCTTGTTCGTGGTGGAAACAGAGTAGTTGATCTTGAGCTGTTGAAGTGGCACACGGTACTGGCCCATCTTCTTGCGCAGCATCTTACGCTGGTGCTCGATTTTGCGCATGCGGTCTTCGCCATCCTCAATCACCTTGAGATACTTGGGATAGTCTGCGATCTCGGTGTAGCGCTGCCAGAACACCTTGGCGTATGCCTTGATCTCAGCAGGTGTCTTGTTATCAACCTCCAAGGCGATGTCGTCATAATTGTTCCGCCCGTACCGACCCGAGCCGTTGATGAATTGTTGGAAGTCCCTTCGGTTCCATTCGCCGAAGCCCTGCTGCGCCAATCTTTGCTTCTCCTCTTGCTCTTCTTCGGTGAGGGGGGTGGCGTTGTCGATTTCTTGCTGATCAAGAGCTCTCTCGGCCTCCCTCTCAGACAGGTTATCGTCGTCGCCCTCAGGTAACGGAACCTTGTAACCAATTTCCTTGCGATAAAACGCAGTCTCCCTGTCCTGGAGGTCGCGGAGTCTGGGTGGGTAGAATTGGTAATCGTGTACGGCTACTTGCTTAGGGGCACGGGGCGCTTTCGGCTTGGTGTCGGCTGTCCGGCCACCGGTATGCAAGGCCTGCTTGTAGTACTTGTCAATCGAATAGATCTGCTCCTTGCGTTCACGCTTCGCTGGGTTGATCCAGCTGAGGCCGACGTCCTTCTTGCGCGCAGCAAAATCTTCGCCGTTCCACTCGTACGCCGATTCGGAGGTGAACTTCTGTAAGTCGTCGATACCAAGCTTCTCATACTTGGCATTCAACTCCTTTGTCCGCGACTCGCCAGCATTCAAGATTCTGTCGATATCATCGTCGTCAAGCTCGCCACCCTTCTCTGCCAGTTCGCCAAAGGCACCCTTGGCTTCGAACACCTTTCCAGCACCATGCTGGATCATGGACAAGAGTTCGTCTTTATTCGCCGCGGCTTTAGCGGCGATTTGGGCACGACCCTGCTGAATAACCAGTTGGTCCAGACGCAACTTCTGCGCCGCACGCTCTAATACCTTTTCTTCAATGGCGTTGTCTGTAACGAACCGGTATACCACAACTTGCTTGGTCTGGCCAATACGATGCGCTCGGTCCATGGCCTGCAAGTCGGCCTGCGGATTCCAGTCGCTGTCATAGAGAATGACGATGTCGGCTGTTGTCAAGTTGATGCCCAGACCACCGGCTCTTGTTGTCAACAAAAAGATGAACTTTTCAGACCCGGGCTTGTTGTATTCGTCGATGGCCGCAATACGGTCCTCGTGGGCTGTGCCACCATCAATTCTGCAGTACTTGTAGCCGCGGAACACACAATAGTCCTCTAGAATATCCAGCAAGCGGCTCATTTGCGAGAAAATCAACACACGACTGTCTTGGGCTTGCATCCTTTTCAGGAGTTTGTCGAGAATGATCATCTTGCCGGAATTGAAGACCAGATGCTCGTCTGTGGTGTAAGGGGGCCCCGGTTCAGCACCCTCGAACAGGTAAGGGTGGTTGCAACACTTTCGAAGCTGCATAACAATATTGAGAAGTCTCGTCTTGGACTCGCGCTTGCCCCCAGCGCCGTTGACAGCGTCAATGTCCTTTTCCAGAATCCTCTTGTACCACTTCACCTGCATTTCTGCCATGCCAATATAGACGTTTACTTCTTTCTTGGGAAGAAGGCTCTTCTCCACATCGCTCTTGACACGACGGAGCAGGAAAGGTCGCAACACCTTGTGCAGCTGCTGTACAACCGTGTCCTGGTCCCTGTCCTGGCCCGAGAACCATTGATCAAAGGCCTCGGAGTCTCCAAACACATCGGGCAGCAAAAAGTTGAGCAGCGCCCAGAGCTCGTGCAGGTTGTTCTGTAGCGGGGTTCCGGTGATCAAAAGACGGTTGCGCGAGTTGAACATGCGGATCACCTGAGCCAGCGACGACTCCTCGTTCTTGATGCGATGGGCCTCGTCGATGATAATGTACTCCCAGGCAAATTTTCGGAGATGGGCCTTTTCTCGGAGGATCATTTCGTAACTGGTGATGCACACATCGAAATCCTCATCTACCAATCGATCGTTGATGAGCTGATGGCGCTCTTCCTTGGCACCTTGCAATACTAGCACGTTGACCTCGGGAGTCCACTTCGCAAACTCTCTCTTCCAATTGTCCAGGGTTGATTTCGGAACTGTGATGAGGTGAGGGCCTGTGGTGCCCATGATGTGCCGGAGATAACCCAAGAAAGAGATGGTCTGAAGGGTCTTGCCCAAACCCATTTCGTCGGCCAAAATGCCAGAAATACCATTCTCATGAAGAGAAATCAGCCAATTCAGGCCAGCAACCTGATAATCTCTCATGGTACCCTTGATGAAAGCGGGAGACTCGCGGAAGACGGTCTCAGCCGAACCACCATGCTTTTCGTCTTTGAGAAGTTCGGCGTCTTCCTCGGCTTCGGTGCGGCGACGTCTCTCACTAGTAGCGCCGCCCTGCCGACCAGCGCCCTTCTTAGATTTGGCTGCTTCTTCATTTTGCCGATCGATCTCGGCCATGATTTCGCGGATTTTCGGATCAGGATTGTGTTCGATGAAGTGGCGGAACAGATCGGTCAGACCCAAGAGGTATCGGAATCGACGAATTGTGTCATCCTCCTATCGAGTTGTGAGCTACAAACACGGAGAAACGAAGTTATTTGCGCCTGTTCATGATTCCTACCTTTGATTCTCCCAACCTATCGTGCTTCTTGCCGAATATGCTCCTTCGCAGTTGATTTGCTTCCGACCGCTTCTTGCGGCCATCTGAAACTGGTTCTCCAACCACGCTGCTGGCGGTCGTATTTGGATTGGTATCCGAATCGGTATAATCGGGTGTCTCGTCGACGTCCTTGTGAATCATATCGGTCAGTTCGCTGACGAAGCTTAGCCGACCAGACCCAGAAAAAAAACGCACCATCTCGTCCGCAACATGGCTGATAGGTTCGGGTGCATCCTGCATGGACGCGTCGGTGTCGTTACCGCTCTGCCGGCCACGGGGAGCCATGATGACTGCTTGCTGCCTCGTCGAGGCTTAAGATCAGACGTACGCGACGAAGACGCGCTCGCGCGTGTATAAGTCGGTCGGAAAAGCGTGCTATGGTTCTGGAGAAGGTCCCGACGGTTTTTGGCGATGGCAGAAAGTCTGGTGGCCGCAATGACTGAAAACCAGAAAGCCGGCTTGAAGTAAGGTTGTTTGAGGAAGGGTGGGTGATGTGAGGTGCGAATTTCTGAGGTCGAGGAACCCCAAATTGGCCAAACCGCGTTCCAGGTCAGCCAATCAAAAGCGCTGAGTGGTGGAGGGGATTAAAGTGCGGTCGACAAAGGCTCCGCCGCGCTGCTGACTACGCAAAAGGTATCGCCTTTGGGGAACCAATGACAGCCTCGACCAGACAGCACAACAGGCCCCTCAGTACATCCCGTCTGAAGCAGATCCGTTGCTCTAATCCTGGTGAAGCTGCCACATCTGATCTTTCCTCTGTCTTCACGATCGTTTGTCGCTTGAAAGACTCCAAATCTTCATGATGCATGTACAGTACGTACTTGCTGAAGAACTTCAAGATTATGTATGCACGGCTCAAGCGGAGGCTCGTGTCCTTCAGCCTTCACACGTGCCACGGGCGACATGTGGGCCTCGTTGGAAAGAAAACGAGCCAATCTTGGCCTGGGCTCCGTTGCAGGCAGTTCCGTGCTCGTCCAACTCACCCAGCATGACAACACAGACCTGCCAAAGCTCGACTCAAGCATCGCTATAGCTGAGCATCCATTGTCGTATTTTGCGCACTTCCAGTCTTTTCCTCATCTGACATTCTTTTCTGCTGCCTCGAAAACAAGGCTGGGCTGGACGTTGAAAGAAACATCAAGTTCCTTGGCAACGCCCCGCCACAAACGACACCCTGACAAGTGCATCTCCACTTCAAGTCCCACTTCAGCCTGGCTCTCCTTGGTCTAGCGAAAACCCCTCAGTACCTTGGTCTCCCCAGCAATCAGTCATCGCCCCCGAAGCTTTCTACCGCCTTCGACAAGTGGTCGGGCTGTCAAAAGATCTTGTCAGACCACATCCATCGCACGAGGGCGCAACTGCATCTCGGCTCATCCTTACCGACTACCGCTTCAGAATCAATCATGAGCGCCGATTCACACGAGCTGCTCGATGCATTTCGGGCTGCCGCACTGTCTGTCACCAAGCTTTACAAGACGTCAGTGGCTGCGCAAACGAAGTCTCGCGCCGATGGTTATCAGGACTGTCTCGATGATCTGCTCGCCTTTCTGGACAAAGAAAATATCGGAGTGTCGGCTGGTGATGTAGGGTCAAAGATCCGAAAATGGGCCATGGACAGATCAGAAACGAGGGATACCACATCTCCCTCTCTGGAGAGCGATGACGAGCCCGAGAAGCCCGAGCCGGTTACCTCATCCCCCCAGGCGCAACGAACGAGTCCCCCGATAATACAAGCACCGATCGACCGGGACGAGGTCCAGATGAGGGATTCGGCGCCCCCGGTTATTGCAACGGTTCCCCGTCCGCCTAGCCCGATAGTGGAGGAAGTCGACTTTGTTGTTCCCTCGCAAGATACCTTCAACTTCCAGTCAACGCACGCCTATCCTCATGATGAAGCTATGCGGCTCGCCAACCTCAATCTTTCCGATGCCAACCAAACGACACCACATAACACCTCGAACAGAACAACACCGCGTAACACAAGGAGAAGAGACGTACGACCTGGAAGAGCCCGGAGAGATCTAGGACAAGGCGCCGGGCACAAGAGAAAACTGAATTTTGCCGAGTATTTTGATATTGGGGGTGTCGATATCGGAAACGGAAAGGATACGTTTGGCGGTGGGAAGCGCAGCAGGCATGTTTAATCATTCGCTTGCACTAAAATGTTCTCTCTGAGGACAAGTACTATACGCCTTCGCACACTTTATACACGCACAGCATATTCTTGGTTTCTTCACGGCGTTTTCGGGAGGGTACACATGATTGGGAGGCACTGGGTTGTCGATGACCAAAACGCATAGCATCGCCTGGAACGCATGAACACAACGGAGTCAAATCGATGGGTTTGGAATTCTGGAGGGTTGACGGTTTCATAAACTGAGGGGGAACAGAATCATTAGAGCGGGAAGCATAAAGAGGCGTTATTTATACCACTGGGGTGATATCATGTATAGTTTTTTTTTGCTTTTGTATTTATGTAGCCGGAGACTTGATGGGTTGTCACAATAGCATTTTAGTTCGTCTCTGGACTCGGGTTTTTCTGCAGTGGTCGACCCATGGCATGTCCACGAAGCCAGCGAGTGGTTTCATTGATGAGGATGCTTCAATTCCAAGTATTCTGTGAAAAAGTCTGCTGCGCTCTGCTACTGATACACAAGCACATTACCCAAAAACATCCATTCACACATACATGAACGGCCTAATAAAGATGCAGGTACGCATGTATATAATATTAGAAGATGACTATTTTGTACACGAGAACAAAGACTCTGTCAGTTAACTCTTCTTCCAATGTCCAAGTGTTCAACGATAGTTGAAAGGCCTTTAAAGACAGCTAGTAGGCCTTCAATTCTACCAGAAGGACTATTAATTATCTTTCAAACCATTAACTATGTTTAAACGCTTAATAAGTATCCTTTGGGGTCTTTAGTTTAAGTAGCTACTTGTATTCGCAGTATCGATACTTCTAAAGGACAATTACGGTATGTATATCTTCTGCCTTTTCGTCATTGTTATCAGGACCTTCCCGCCTCTTGGCAGGACCTCTATAGCTCTTTCCCTGCGAGATGATGGCTACAAGACCTGGGAAGAGAACCGCACTCCCTTATGGATCTCTCCCAGACCCGAACACCCGAACACCCTCACCATTATCTTTTAGTGAGCAGAGTATCAACAATTTCCCGCAGAAATTATAACGACAGTGACCCAGATCTAAGCAATTCGAACGGAAATGCCACCGGCCAAGGAGTACCAGCAGGGATTCAGGCAACAGTGGCAATCAAGCACTATTCTAACAGGAAGGGCGGCGGTTTAGCGAGGGAGCTTTGTGTCCTTGATGGCATTTTTGCTGAGATTCTGTGAGTAATCCCCCTGGGGGGTCCAAGACGGAGCTTAGGTACACACGGCAGATGCTAACTCTCCCATAGGGAGACTATTTAGGCTTATAAAGCACAGGAAAATAAAAATTAATTACGGGTACTATGTCATAGTGTTGGATGATTTGTCGCACAATTCGATACACCGGACGGTGATGCAATACCAATGACGACAGAAACGGAGATAGCTGCAAGAGCAAACATGATGAGGATGTTTAGGGGGCATGAGGTTAGGCAGATTAGCCATTTTTGCTTGCTGTTCTTTGGATCAGTACTTAGAAGTTAAAGCTGGAGCAAATTTGATACAATGGGGGTTGTGAGATCTGTTGTCGGCGGCAGTTTTGAGCAGAGGAAGCCTTTTCGTCCTAAGTGAAAGGGTCCGATTGAACCTTTAAGCCAGCCCAGCGATACGTCTTTAGTGTCGATACCGAAGCAGTCTTCTTTCCTTCATGATACATCTGCCAACCCAACCATTCGGTCAAGATATCGATCTCGAAACAAGGTAATTCCTACCAGCAATGATTGTGGTTGTGAAACATCAAGAAACGGGCAGCGCTCTCTCCCGGGCTTCTAATCACAGCTACACGATCTTATAAAGACCTTCTTGTCACTCGCGCAAGCCTTTACATTCTATTTGAAGCTCTCCTGGTCTTGAAGATGGCATTCCCAGCCATGAAGAGGCCCTGCCTTTATGCTTTGTGGATAACATGGTATCAAGCAAAGTGTGGTATCCAAGTCGTATTAGGCCTGGAGCATATATATCAGCAGCTATCAATCTGTGTTCTGGGTTGGTGGAGCAGTGTGTAACAAGCCCTGAGGTATAGTTCAATAACGTCTCTTGAATAACCTAGTCAGAGAACACAGTGATAAGGAGCTATGTTGACAACGTTTCCGAAGGAAATGGCTGCGTTTGTTGTTGTTGTTGTTGTCCGAGAGCGGCAAACGAGAGTGAAACCCCAGGCTCACGTTCATGACATGCAGGTAGATCACCGGCCTTGTCAGATATTCCGAGCGCCGTCGATCCAGAAAAAGAACAGAGGTCAGAGAGCTGGAACTTCTTGGTGTTTCTCAACCATGCTGTGGCACAGCCGACCACGAGACTCGAGTTGCTCAAGAAAGGCGAGTAACGCAAAACAAAAACTCGGCGCGCACAAAGTTTCGTACACGTAGGTTAATCGTGTGCGGAAACAAGACGTCGAAACATCAGAAACATCCAGCAAACCGTTTCATGAAGATGTGATGACAGATGCGGCTTATAAGCTTGGCAGAAGCTTGGGCTGCAGGCTCTTCTGGTGGTGTTTTTTCTGGTCTTTGGGCGATCGCTAGATTGGGTTTTGAGTGATGGCAGATGCACTCGGACCCCCACCCCTGTCAGGCCGAGGCCACTTGCTGTGGAGAGGTTGACCAATCATCAGCTGGTGATTTTGGCTCCCCTGTCAAGCACCCTTGACAACACGAGTGTCGAGCTCGAGGCCGATTGGTTTAGATCAAGATGCACGGCCGGCCGGGCCCGACGCGATCCAACCACTGTCGAACCGGAGAACGTGAAAACCACACGGTCAGTCAACATTTTGATCTTTCCCTTTTGGCGACATGCAACAGACACATTCCAGCCGGCCGACCCGCGCCATGCAGTGCACGCCCGGGAACGACAAGAGGCTGGGATGTTGATGGATGCTTGGAGTCAAAACTGGGAAGAACCCCAGACAATTGGCAACATGCGGCGTTGCCAGCTCCCCATGTCGGCTTATAATTAGTGTAAAGAGACTAGCGCAGTGCCATTTCCCCCTATGCCGCTTCTGGGAGCATCGCATCGCCCACATCCCTTCCATCTCCCTCGCCGCCTGTGATTCCACACCTAATTCCCACCGACACCACAAACTCCTCACACTCGCTTGTTTTTTTTTCGGTTGCTCTGGTGCCGCCCCCCCGTTGCCCATCGCGAGTACTATTTGACTCCATTCCCCAGAGTGTATCCATACTCCTCCATTCGTTTTTCTGGATTCCTCCCCAGTCGTTCATTCATCATCCTGGTATAATCCCAGCCTCCAGTGTTGTATAATACTACCTTCGTTCTCAACACATAAAAACTCTTGTACCGTCCGCCCGCCATTCCTCCTCGCGACGCGCTCGATTCCCCATAGTAATCCACCACTATCACCGCCAAAATGAAGTCTTTCCTCCTCCCCGTTGCTGTCCTGGTCTCAGCTGCCGTGGCCCAGACCACCACCGTCTGCGCTGCCGACTACATCGTCGAGTCCTGCCTCGGGTCTGAGAAGGCTAAGCTCGCCAACTGCAACACAGGTGACTACGACTGCCAGTGTGCCGCCTGGCAAGCCATCCTCACGTAGGTTTTGCTGTCTCACATGCCATCTCGACGAGAGTCATATCTAACCTTTGCGCGCGATAACAGATGTTACAACAACTGCCCCAACGACTCCCGCCTCCGTAAGTTTCCATCCATTTTCTTCACTTGACGCGTATCTCGGTGCTAATTTTTGTATTAGCCACCGACGTCGGGCAAAAGGATATCTTCTGCGGCTACGCCTCTCAGTTCCCCTCCAAGGCCACCACCGCCGCGTCGCCCTCCAAGACATCCAGCTCCTCCGCCACTCAGACCCCAAATAACAACCAGGCTGAGGACGACGCGACCAACACTGAGGATGAGTCCGGCTCCTCTACAAGCACCGGCTCGCCCGCCACCAACACCAACAGCGCCGCATATCTCGCGCTGAACGCTGGCGGTGTTCTCGCTGCCGTCGCTGGTGTGGTTGCTGTTGTCCTCTAGGCAAAAAGTTTGTTTGAACTGCTTGCTGGAGGTTGTGTGGTTTTTTTGGAAAACGAAAAGGGTTTCTTTTTTGGAAATTGGAATTCGTGATGCGAGCCAATTGTTTTCTTTTTGAACAATTTGGCTTGAGTTATCAAAAAGTTGAGACCAGCAAATTTGTTTGCGTTTTCAGCTTTTTTCTGGCCTGTGGTGTTACCCAATGGGGATACATCGGGTCCACAAGGCCAGGTTCCATTTCTTCTTTTTTTTGGATTCAAGTAATACTTAATTTTTGTGTGGTGTTAGCGTTTATGGCTTTAAGATAGTAATGAACTTGGGTTGCTATGTCGGGCGAATCTTGAGTTGTTTTTCTTGTTGATGCGTCTTGTGGATATTTGTATGTGAAGAGAGACTAACATTGATATTTGACAAAATCAAAGAAAGGTCGGGATTTGAATGGGGAGCAACATATGACAGCTTTTACTTACGCATTGGCCAAGGATCGAAGACCTTGCTCATCGATTCCACCTTGAGTTGTGAGCAACGAGGCAAGCTTGAAGATCAGATGAAACAGAGCTCTCACTGCACAAGTATGGAGCAACAAACGTTTCATCAGTAGGTAAGACAAAACCGATATTGACAAAAACCAAAGGCTAACTTTTTCCTCTTTAATCTCAGATCTAATTCAATCTCATGAATATTATCCTCAAGATGCCAAGTCAAATCTAAGCACTCTCCTCATTCCTCAGCTCAGCATACCCTTTCCTCTCCGATGCACTCTTCACCCCCTTCGTGAAACCTTCCCGCGGCCCAGTGGTCGCAACCAATTTCTTAAACGCCGCCCTCCCCGGGTCATCCTCACTCCCCGGCTCAGGCAAAGCCCCCTCCGCCGTACCGCTCCCTTCAAACCCACCCTCCGTCAGATTCTTCCCATGCGGCTTCCCACCCGTCTCCTCCGCGGCATGAATCAAATGCTCGACATAAGTCGGCGCCTTCTGACCCTGTTTCTCCCCCCTCGCACTCTTCGACCCCTCCGTCTTGGTCGACTTGGCCTGTATGCCCCGTTGTCCTCGCTCAGACTGCGACGACTGGGACATCTGCGCTGATTCCAGCGAGGCGGAGTTGGAGGAGGGGCCGGTAGCGCTAGAGAGCGAGGAGTGATACTCGCCTGAGGAGGCTGGCTGGCCGGGGGAGACACCAGAGGAGGTAAGGTTTTCTGCGAAGGCGCCGCCCTGCTTAATCGATTCCGCCGCGAGGGAGGAGGGCTCGACGGGACCGGTTGATTCGTGGATTACGGGGGCTTTGGCGCCGAGGTTGACCTGATCAACGGCTTGTTAAGAGGTGATTAACGAGAGAGAAAGGAGCCGGTGAGGAAATACCTTGGTACCGGCGCTGGGAGCCTTGTTGGTAGACATGATTGATGGTTGTTGATATCGGACTTGTAAGCAGCTTCTTCAATTGTGTTTTTGGTTACAGAGCTGGGGATGTTACATCAAAGAGCTTTCGAATTGAGTTCAGAAGAGAACCCAACTTCTCTGGGACAATTTAATTGTTCTCTGATCTCAGATGTGATCTGTGAAAAGACAAGAGGTGATGTCATTCCGTTCCCCTCTCTGATGTCATATCAGCAGTTGTTCACCATCTCTCCTTCAAAAGAAATGCGAATCCCGAGACGTGGGAGGCCAAAAAGCTTTGAAGCTTAAGCGGAGAGCTTCTCCAGTAATGAGAAGTCGATGACTTCATGGTGAGCTCTGGTGTGTTGCCTAGTTGTGTTATGTATGTAAAGGAGCTTGCGGCACTCCTGTGAGTGGTCGAGAAAAAAGGGGCAAGGTAGTGGAATATGCATTTGACCTTCCATTGTGTAATACGTTTCCGAGCCTACCTAGAATACGTATCGGCGTGTTCAAGATACAAACGGGAATTCGCTGGTAGGACTTCCCGCTTCTCGGTTTACGTACTCGAGGCATGCGTTTCCAGATTCGAGGAAACGTTTAAACAAGCATTGTGTGTATTACAGTGTGTAACGCACACTCTGTTAGGCCGTGGATAGGAATTTTAGAATGAAGCCTGGCAACTTGCTCTCAAGTCTTGTGTCACACAAAGAAAACATGTGTAAGTCGACTTCGGAGTGTGTAACTCAGGGTTAGGGATATGCGTTGCACATCAAGTACCGATTGTGAACCAAGTAATAGAACGGTGCATCGAAAGGTAGAAACAGGTTGGCAAAGAATATATCTTATCGTCTACCAAACATACAATCTAGGTCATAAAGGAAAAATTGTATGTGTTCCTGTAGTTTTTGGTGGGCGCACCTGTATTCTAGATTGGCGTGTTTGTGTATTCGAGACACCTGTGCTGTTCTCATAGCAGGCATGTCACCACTGTTTTTTTGGGCACCCACTGCTGTTTCGTAGTATGCCAAAACAATAGGCGTAGGATGTGTTACTATCATAATGCCCGGTTATGGTGGTGTTTGGAATCTGGTAGGCTCTGCATTATGAATAGGTACCTAGACATCAGACTCGCCGGTGAGTCAGCAGCTGACCTAAGGTAATGCATGATTCTTGTAACCAGCGCCACCTTGGTTGCTCCCCAAAGCTCCAACTGTCAGCGCATTTGCCCCGCGACTCTTGCTGCTCTTTTTCCCTGACAAAACTCATGGGGTCCGACACTGGGCCCCGAATTCACCTGCCTCATCGACAGATCCCCAAACATCTACGGTACTAGGTATCAAGCCGGTTCATCGCTCGATTTGATTAGGAATTTAAAAAAAAAAAGCCACTTCGTTTTTCACCACGGCCGCCTGCCTCCCTCCGCCCGATCAACGTTTTTGTGAAGCGGGCGCATTGACACCACCGACGCCTTGATTACCTTCAAGTATGCACAGGGCCCACTCAACCTCTACCACTCTCCTCTGCCAACAATGACAACTGACAATCCGCGTCCAAGTCTCCTCGAGCTTTGGTTTGCTTCGGAGCGAGCCTTGGGTAAACAAGCCGGCGAGCCACAGTCGACTGCTCCCCTCGAAGCATCAAACATGAGCTCGACGTCATCAGTCCCGAGCAAGCCCTCGTCGACGGGAGCCACAACCCACTCCCCTGCCCCTTCCCAGACCCCCTCAGCGGCGAGCTTCGAAACGAGCCGGCGGCAGACTCAAAGCCCATTGCACACCCAGGGACAACCAAGGAAGAGCCAAGGAGCAAGGAAGCAGCACCGGAATCAGAGAAGGGCCGGGCCGTCGTTTGGAAACTCTCATATGGACGACGAGGACGCCATGGCTGAGATCAGGGCTCTTCGCAATACCTCGAGCCGGCGTGGCCAAACCTCCATCACACACTTAATGAACTATGCGTTGCCGCCACGGCCGTATGAGGGTTCACATGCTCCTTACTCCCGCTCATACCGGCGAAACCCTGCTTGGGGGGTCGGCTCGGGGTATCATGCCGTCGACAAGGCCCGGTACATCCATGCAAACTACCGCTTTGTCGTGACTCCCGAGGGAAACTACACCTCTCAGGCAGCCGATGCCGACAAGCACCTCGAGTGGACCGACGTACTCCAAGTCATTGCCTCCACCGAATCGCAACAGACGTCGTGCCCGATCTGCCTGTCTGAGCCAGTTGCGCCGCGCATGGCAAAGTGTGGACACATCTTTTGCCTGCCTTGTTTGATGCGCTTTATGAATACGAACATGGGCGACGGAGCAGAGAAGAAGCAGCCCAAGTGGAGGAAGTGTCCAATCTGTGAAGATAGCATTCAACTTTCTGATGTGCGACCGGTGAGGTTCTACGCCGGACAGGAAAGCCCCCTGCCTCGCCCGGGCGACGATGTCATTCTCCGCCTGATGGCTCGGAACCCCAAAAGCACGCTTGCGCTTCCTCGAGAGAGCGGCGCAGAGGTGCTCGAGTCTGGCGAGGATATTCCTTGGCACTGGGCAGCCAACGTCCTGGACTATGCCAGAATCATGAGGGGTACGGGCAGCTACATGGCGGAGCAGTTTGATCGAGAAATCGAGGAGCTGCTCAAGCAAGAGAAAGAGGATGAGCTCCTGTATCAGGAAGATACAGAGTGGACCCAAAAGGCCGTGAGAGCAATCAACACCACCAAGGAGAAGATGGTTGGACTTGGAGAATCGCAGTCTGAGACTTCATCTTCCAAAGTCCCTGAGCTGCTGGTAGCACCAGTGGACCAAAAGCCTCACGAACCAGGATTCTACTTTTACACCTCGCCACCACATCTCTACCTGTCACCGCTCGACATCCGGATTCTAAAAACGAAATATGGCTCTTTCTCCTCCTTCCCATCAACTTTGCTTCCCCGTGTCGAGCACATTTCAACCGGCCACGTCGTTGATGACGCCCTTCGAAAACGTGCAAAATACCTAGCCCACCTACCCCAAGGCTGTCTCATCAGCTTTTTAGAGTGCGACTGGACTGACATCGTCCCCTCCGACGTCCTCGCCACCTTTGGCCAAGACATTGAGCGTCGCCGAAAGAGAAACCGAGACAAGGCCGCCCAGGAAGAGCGCGAGCGGATCCAAGCCGAAAGGATCGAAGCCGCTCAGGTGCGCGGAGCCAGACGGCAGATGAGCGGCGTCCTAGACGAGGAAATTACCTCTGTTCGGTATGACAATTCCGGGCTGATGGACGACTCCCCGGTGAATTTGGATGATTTCTTGCCGCTGGGAGCTTCGGTGAGCGGGACGTCGCCGCCGAATCCAAGAAATGGGTTCGGCACACTCGGGGAGATCAGCACCAGCCCGTCGGGGAGCAGGACGGTGTGGGGGACTCCTGCCATCGCCGGGGGCGAGCCGGTGAAAACCGTCCCCAGACCGCGGGTGGATGACGGCTGGCTGAAGGACGAAGCAGTCTTGGAGACGCTAGGGGTGGCAGATGTGGCTTTTCAGATGGAGGCCATGGGGATTGCGGATGCTTCTTCTGTTGCGGGACCAAGCAGCGCTGCAACTGCTGCTGCTGCTACTGGTGGTGGGAGTGGTGGTGGCGGCAAGAAGAAGAAGAAACAAAAGATCACGTTGATGAGTACCGGTGGTAAGAGAGGACTTTAGGACAGTCTGGACTCACCCGCCCGCCCATGCCACCTAGAGTAAAAACTTTTGTTTTTTTCAATGCTGCTCAGAACTGTGTACGGCTATGTAAGGACAACATTCAAAAAAGCATTTTGAGATTTCATGAGCATAGCTATAGGTGTTGTTGGGTGGTGGGCGGCGATATGACAGCGAACTTTTCATGGCATTCACCTTACCTTATATAGCGATAACGGGTGGCAAGACTACAATCCCGATCCTACTTTGAATTGTACCATTATGCTTGTAGTACTCTCAGATCCTCTTGTTGAAGTTATCACAGCACAAGGAAACTTCCAGTGTAATCACGTCTTGAACCACCGTACGTGAAACCATTGGTGGTACCTCGTGTGAATTTTGAGCGTATTCGCCAACACTGTCACAGTTCGAATCGAAGAAAGTGACATAGGTAAAACGTCAGTTTATTAGAGGAACCATGTTAGTTACCGGGTTACAACCAAACATTAACGGCATGACAAAACAAAAGGTCCCCATGGAACACGACCCTGAGAAAAAACGGGCCTGGATATCGCAAACACCCAAACCACCCCACACACACCACAGTCAAACTTCCTCCCACCCAAAACGCAAGTCCCTCTTTCATATGAACCCAGTTCCCATAAAACTATAGACGGTCTTTGTCCACCACTTCATCAACTATGACACACGGCGAAAAAAGCAAAACGCCATCAGGCCATCGTCGGGGATATCCCGTCCAATATTACTGATACACGGATGCTCAGCGAACGACAACGTGTGGACATCCACCTTGCAACCAGGGGGGAATCATGAGAGAAAATAGGAAGATAGGAAAGTAGCACAGCCCCGAGCCAGAAAACAGCTATTTAAACGCCCAAGTCCTGAATACAAAGACGCACCCTGCCCAGAAAGCTTAGTGCGAGGTGAACCTATGCTTCAGCTTGGCGAAAAAGCCGCTGACTCTGTTCTTCTTCTTGGCCTCGGCCGTAGTTGTCTTGGTGAGGGTGGCATCACCGGCAGTGGCGTCGGCAACAGCGGCGTCGGTCGCTGCGGCATCAGCCGCAGCTGTGCTTCCGTTGGTAGCGGGCTTGGCCTCCTCAGTGGTAGTCTCGGCGGTAGCGGCGGTGGTAGCTTCGGTGGCAGCAGCGGGAGCGGTAGAAGTGGTAGCCGCCTCGGTAGCCTTGGGTTCCTCAGCCTTGGTCTCCTCAGCCTTAGTCTCCTCAACAGCAGGGGGCAGCTCGACAGCCTTGATGGACTCGGCTTCGGCAGCAGCGGGCTCGGCAGCATCGACAGCCTTGACCTCCTCAACGGGAGCAGGTGGCTCAACCACCAGAGCAGTATTAGCAGCCTTGGTCTCTTCGATGGGCTTCGCCTCCTCAGCAGTCTTGGGAGCCTCAGGTTCGACCGTCTTAACCTCCTTCAAGAGCTCGGCCTCCACCTCCTTCTTGTCCTCAACCGCAGCCGCATTGCTAGCGGCCTCTGGGCTCGCGCCAGCCTTCTCCAGAGACTCCTTGACCTCGGCAGGGACTTCGGCAGCAACAACCTTGGTCTCCTCCTCAATCTTGGCGGCGGCGGCAGCCTTAGCCTCCTCTTCAGCCTTGGCTTCCTCGGCCTCGACATACTCCTGGGCCTTAGCAGCTGACTCCTCGATAGAATCTGTAGGCTTAACCTCCTTGAGGAGCTCAGCCTCGACGGCCTTCTTATCCTCCACAGCAGCGGTGTTGGCCGCAGCCTCGGGGCTCTCGACAGCTTCCTTAAGAGACTCCTTCACCGTGGCAGGGACCTCAGGGGCCACGCTCTCTACAATCTCCTCTTGCTTGGCTTCAATCGCTTCTTGCTGGGCCTCAGTGATAGTCTTCTGTACCGACTCGGGGAGGACCTCCTTGACGGAATCAGGTAGGTTGGTAGCAGCATCGGTGGCGGCTTCGGTGGCCTTCTGGGCGGCATCAGTGGCAGCCTCAGTGGCCTGGGCAGTCACGTCGGCGGCAGCAACGCCCGCCTTCTGAGCGGCATCATGGATGACCTCGGTGGCCTTAGCGGCGTAATCAGCGGCAACATCGGTTGCCTTGTGGGCGGCCTCGGTGGCAGCCTCGCCGGCGTTCTGCGCAGCAACGACAGCAGCACCAAGAAGTGTAGCGCCGGCTGTGGCAGCGGCGGCGACAACGGTCTCAGCCACTGTCTTGTCGGTCTCTGACTTCTCGGTACCCTTGCCCGCAGTACCCTCTGAGGTAGGTGGAATTTCAGGAACCTTCTGAAGAAGCTCCTCCTCAACGGCAGCCTTCTCCTTTACCTCCTCCTCGATAGCGCTGGCCTCGGGCTCGGCGTGGGCCTCTTCTTGGCTGTGCTTGACAATCTCGGGCACCTTGCCTTCCAGGGGAGCCTGGGCGGCAAGTTTGGCAGTGGTGGAGTCGGGGCCAACGGTGTTAATGGTGACATCATTAGTGCCAGCGATTGGCAGGCTGGACTCGGGGATCATGGTGCTGGTGACAGGGGGAAGCTCGGTCTCAATACCGGGAATACGATCAGACTTCTCGTAAGACTCCTTATCCAAGGTGACGTGGCTGTCGATGGCCTCAACTCTGAGGGCGCCGGGAATTGGCTCACCAGCAGTCAATTTGATAGGGTTGACGGCGCCAATTGTCGCGGGGAGGGGATCAATCTTGACCTGCTTGTCAAGCTCGGTAAGAGGGGTCTCGGGGTAAGTGCCCGGGGGCGAAACCTCGGCGGGAGCGGCGACCTCTTCCTTCTTCTCCTCTACAGGAGCTGTCTCTTCCTCCTTCTCAGCCTCCAGGGGAACGACAGCAGCCAATTGAGCGGTGGTGGACTCGGGGGTGACTGTGTTGATGGTGGCCGCGGCGGGGCCGGCCTCTTCTACCTTGTCCGCCATTATTTGGTTGGGCAATAAAACGTTGTTCTCGTTTCCTTCGTGATCTTTCTCCTGGGGAGCGGTGTGGTCTGTAGTCCAAACTCCGTCGACGACGAACTGGACAAGAGGTGAATGTCAGTAAAAGAATAGGTTGAGCAGGTGAATTGAGGCGCTTGGAACAGAAGTCAAGCTAACAGCGGGGATCCAATTCAACTTAAAAAGCAGCACCGGGAGGGGCAGCTCCAGCTGGAGACTGGAATGCACGCTGCAAGGCCCCGGCTCCTTGTCCTAGTCCTGGTTACAACCTCGAAGCGGCATTGGATCATGAGACTCGGTTTTGCGCTTATGGGTCCCACTGAAGATACCGCTAGTCTCGGTTGCAACGCTCGGTGCTCATCCTGCGTGATGCTCCGGAGTAGGAGCCAACTCACAGAGATGGCATCATCCACTATGCCAAAAGCCCACAAAACAGTCAAGCAAACCAATTCAAAGACCACCAGCCAGACAAAACAGCCGCCCCAGCCCTTATACAGCCTCCCATGCGCAACTTGGAGTAAGGTGACATCTGCTGAGGTTTTGGGGCTGCTCTTGGCGGGCCGATGGATCAGTTGCTTGGCTGCCAGTGGGTGCATCTCGGTGTGGGTGGAGATTCACAAGCACAGCTTGATCTCCCTTCACCTGCCGTCCCCGCTCCGGTTGATTGCGACCCCCGCCTTACCTTTGAGGCCAGGGCTAGAGAAAAAGCGGTTTTGATATTGGGAGCGGCATGGCGTTTTGAAACGGTTTTCTAGGAAGAAGAAGAAGAAGAAGAAGAAAAAGATGCAGGGGAAAGAGGAGGTGAGGTGGAGGGGTGTTGAGGATGGTGATGGGCAGAAGAAGTAGAAAGACTTCGAGAATGAGGAGCAAGCGGAACAAAAACAAATGGAATTGTCGTACACACCTTGTAGTAGATCTTTTCCGAGGCCTTGGGTAGCGTTACGATCTTCTGGAAGACCTGTCCAACGCGCTCGAGCTGCTCGCTCTTGCTCCAATCGTCAAAAGTCCCGGTCACGTAAACTTCCTCGGCATCATGGGGCCTGCAATGGGGGGAGGAAGCGGTTAGCAAGCTGTCAAACATGTAGGTGGCAGAATCGTCATGGTGGCATCAACCGGGCAAAGCTTCGGGGGTGGACTGCGAGTCAGAGAGGTCTGGCAAGGATGCAAGCTCTCTGAGCGCAAGTCGATGCGACTCGGCCGGCGACCCTCGACATGATGATCGATCAGTTTGGCCTGTTGATGGAGACTGCCACCTGCTTGGGTGAGTGAGAGATGGATGATGCCTGCGACTAACCACTTGAAGGTGAAAGTGCCCATGGCTGCGGGATGCTGCTGATTGGTGAGAATTGAGAATCCGCTGATTTGATTGATTGTATCGGTGAGACGTGCCTCTAGCTGGCGGCGAGTCGACAGAACAGGAAGCAAGCAATGCGCGCTGGCTGGCTGATCCGCAATGTAGGCAGGTGGAAGCTGAAGCTCGGAGCCGAATGATGCTGCGTGGAAGGAGCCTGTTAAGATGCCTCAAGAACTCTCTCGGTCGAAAGAATTGCTTAGGTATGCGGCGATACGGCACACAGACCTCTCTCTGGCTGATAGGCAGGGTAGCTCTGTTGATTGGTGGGGGTCGCGCTGACGTCAATTAGATATGCGATGCGAGAGACAAAGGCCGCGAATGCAACTTTGAGGTTCAGAGACAATTGTTCCAGCCTTTTTAACAGAAAGCGAAGAAGTCTTCTTTGAGTTGTCAATTGTTATCGCAACAGAGTGAATGAGCGATATCAACATCAAATTTTCAAACACGCGCCATCACGGTCAACAAATGGAAGAGGCTGGCTCGCGTTAATGTGGAAGCTGCAAATGCGCTAGGGTCCGTCCAGTTGCGCACGCCAAGAAACACCACCCCAGCCAGGTCCACCAAGCATTCGTATTTCTTGGCTCCTCCACCGCTCTCTGCCTTCTCCGTCTCACCCACTTGTCGTCAACGCAAGTGGATATTACATACTTGGGTTGTGAAGTCTCAACAAATTCTGCTACTCTTGCCCTTCTGGCCAATCCAAGTCTTCTCAGCCAGGCATTGTTGCAGCCGTTGTTGATAACGCCACCACGCACTCTTGCGGCACAATACCGTCTCGACAGACAGTATCCGAGCTTCGACCTCAAACTGTCAAACTGTCAAACAGAACCCGAAATTCCTTGTCAAGCTTCCTACACACGTCATCGCCCTGGAGTGTTTGCAAGGGTAACAATCCCGATTCTTCCAATTTTAGCACACCGACGTTTGCTTACTTTTACCATGATACCTCTGGGCCAGACCATCAGCGGGTGACTTGCGCATAAACTATGCCTAACCCTAACCCATATTGACAAACAAAGACAACAACGCCCCTTACACTTTGCAATTCCTTTTGCAATTTGAAAGCTTTCACTGAGGGAAATGCCACGTTCAATTCCTTAGACTTTCATGGATGTTATCAGCCATCGATCGCTCCAAAACTTCATCGCATTCATATTCATCTAACTATCCCTAATAAAACTATCCGTCGCCGAATAAGTTTGGTGTAGTAGCTCTCCTTTTCCCTTCGTCCACCTCCTTTCTACAGCAGTCCCTGCTGATATTAAGGAGCCAGACGCAAAAGTGTTTGTCTGTAGAACGCCAATTTCATGCCAAATAGACAGACAGATAAAAAACGACAGTAAATCCAGAAAAGTAAAGGAGTTGAGACTCAGGGGCAATACAACCCATCCACCCGCAAGCTCTTCCTCTCAAAACGAAAAGGATAGTAGGAACCAAAAGCAAATATCCAAACTCCAAAGACTACGCTCACTTTGACGAACGTTGATCATAAACCCATGAGAAACCAAGAACCCAAAAATCTAAGCATTTTGTCCCCAGAACAAAAAGCTCAAGCCCTGGAAAGCACTGCCATTTTAACAACATCGCAGTTACCAGCCGAACTGCTCACAGTGCAGCTCAACTCCTGGCCCATCACCCTGAATCAGGCTTGCCGTGGTATCACGGACAACGCGCATCAGCCCATGTGGCCCACATGCCGCCACTAGAACCCGTTGATTAGACGGCGTGCTGTTGACAGCAGCCCTGATCAGCGACGCCGCATCTGGGCGACCCTCCTTGATTGGGTGCTCGAATCGGTGGGCCGAAGTCGTGGTGACGATTTCTTTTCCTGACGACCTACTGCTATGGTGCTCGACGTGGGTCTCGATGGCCTCGTGCATCTCTTTCTCGGGGTCCCTTTCCTCCAGCGGTCGCCGGTGGGTGGGCGCTGGAATTCGTGGCTCATTCTTCTCCGTGTCGGTGTCAACGGGTGACAATGGTGGCGAGGCCACTTCGTTATCCGACGATGATCTGGACTGGAGGAGGGGATTTTGCCCGTCGTTCGGCAGGTCAGAGGTCGAGGAAGGAGCTCGCGTGACGTAGAGAGTGACATTGACTTTAGTCGAGTGGGCGTGGGTGCGAAGGAGGTCGAGTTGTTCCTTGAACCAGGAGAGGTTCTCTGTAGGAGGTTTGTCAGTCAGACTACTCTGGCCGAGGGTGAATATGACAAAATGAAAAGGTGAAACATACCGTGCTTTTGGACCGCCCAGATGAAAACAATATTCTTGTGGGTTTCATCGGTCATTCGCTCAAGGACATTTACTGCCAAACCAAAGGTGAAGGTAGCACCACCACCGCCAGCAATAAGGACAATCTTGTCGAACTCCATGGGATCAGGGAAGGTGCCATAAGGGCCGTCAACCGAAGCTTTCACCGACGCGCCAGGGTTGGCAACGGCATAGTTGTGCAGTTCCCGTGTGAATCCATTTTGAGCCTTCACAGTAAACTCCACAGGCGATCCCCGATGGATGGTAAAGGGGTGTGTTTCGAGCTTCCGAATAGCAGGTAACCAGATAAAACAATGCTTCCCCGGCTCAGCTCTTGCTGGGATCTTTTTCAGAACGATCTTCGTTCCCCCGTTGGGGAGAGGGTGGAGAGTGGCTTCGTTGTTGACGCTGTTGTACAAGACTCGAGACATTCTGATGATGCGGTCTGTGACCCACATAGATGCGGCAAGGAGAGTGATGATGTACGCCGGCTTTGTGAACTCGGGCTGATGAAAACCTGTTGCGACGATGCCCACAATCCAGCAGGTAATGTGAACCACATAGAATAGCTCATACCAAAAACGTCGAAGGATCGTCGCCGCAAAGACGACGCTGAGAAATGCAAAGCCGGCGATGATGGCTGCAATCTCGCCCGGGTCAGCATACTTGGTCAGCAACCGGCCTTGACTGTCGAAGAAGGCGGTGTACATGGCACCATGCAACACCATCTGAACGAACATGGTGTAACCAGCAATTTGGTGAAGACAGTTGAGCCGTTCATACGAGTAAGCTGTAAGAAACGCTAGGGGTGTGTTCTTGAGGGCAAGGAAGACGAGGAATGCAAGGTTGGCCAAAGCCATCCTGTAGATGGACTGTCAATACGCAGCTCCATACGCCACGGAGGAGGAAAACATACCAGCCAAATCTTGCCGCGAAGTTCGAGAGCGAGTGAGTTTCCACGTAAATGAACATGGCCACGAGGTTGAGGGCAAAGTACGCAGTAACCAAAATTGCATGTCCAGCCGAGTTGAACCCGGGGACCTTTCTGACCAACAGGTTTCTAGTGAGTCTGCGGTGTGAGATTCTCGTCAGTCAACAGGTCCTCGGCGTGCATCAGGGTGACTTCATACCTGGAGCTTGCCACAAAAGGACGGCCAAACATCCCAAGAGGCTTCTTCGAACTCTCCAACTTCACAACAAGCCAACGTGTCCAGTGGAAGACCACAAACACGGCGATCAAGCCACAGATACCCGCTGCGTAGTATCTCATCGCCTGTTCAGACATCTTCTGTCTCTGGGCAAACATGGCGTAGTAGGCGGGATTGCTGGGCCCATGGCCGGCCTGGCCAGCGGCCGCCGTGCTTCCATGTCCGCCTCCGCTTGCTGTACTGCCGGACGGTCCGGCCATCACGGAGAATGCTGTGGAGGGAGCAAGTGGTGTTGCTGCGGAGAGGCGTCACTAGGTGAGGATGCGGACGAGACCAAGATAGAATCAGGGCTAGGCAGGACGGGCAGGCAGGAACTGCTTTATACAAGCCAGGGTTTCCAGCAAAGCAGGAGCCAGTGGGACAAGGACGAAAACAAGAACCGAAACTTGGAAAGAGGGCCCGTGGTCTAGACCTTCCTTTGAGTAACCTGTAGCACTCTGGGAACCTGGTATATATCTGCCCTTCCCGCAAGCCATCATGTCCAGCAAAACATCCCACCAGTGGGTTGAAACGGGGGAGGGTAAGTGGAGTATACGAAGTTACGCCCATATACAGGCACGACTTAGATGAAAACATGGCAGGGGGGCATTAGACTACCAGAATGAAAAGTTGATTGCTTCAACGTCACATGGAGGGAGCTTGGTATCTACAAGCAAGACGTCCACGGCACTTGGAACTTCACCATATCCCTGCCAGACTCGTGATGGCAAGTTCCGGCCGTTTTGCCCACCGCGGCTGGCAGCCGGCCTCCAGGACTGACGACTTCAACAATCCTCTCACACTGAGGAGTACGCGGCGCTTCACCGGCCGTGCTGTTAAGCCCCAAAGGGGTGGGTGCTGCGGGCAGGCAATGCGGGTCCCGGGGCTAGCATGCAGGGCCGGCGGGCGTGTGTTTTGTGACAACCTCTTCGGGGGTTTGAAATATTGTCGATTTCCCATCTGGGAATTTGGTCAGACTGACAAAGCACCAAGGTCTTCCCTAGAAAGATAGACGAGGCCCTAGAGGTGCGACCAATGTGGAACGCCAGCATGGCCTGGCATAGATGGACTACAAGTGGTCGACCATCGTCATTGGCACAACGGTAGTATCAGCAATCTGGCTAAAAAGGGGTAATAAGAGGCCCACTAGAACAATCCCGCCTGACCGTTGAAACTGGTGCATCGAATGCGTAGCCGTGAGGGAGCGAGTCCCAGGAAAGACCCCTGGCTGCCATCCAATATCTACCCCACAAACTCGCAAACGCACGCAATATCTGTCAATATCAGCGCCGACCCTCTATCAAGTTTTGGCAACCTCGTCCGGGCACCGGTCTGTGGGGCTCCGGGAGACGAGGCCTGCCTGACTCTCTGGTTCTGCCGCGCTGCAGACGACCATCACCGACCGCTGCACACAGCAACTTGCAGGCCTACGCAACATGGAGGTGACGGTTCGGTCTTTCGCCACGTGAGACGCGGTCGAGATAGGCGAGGGCGTAGCCGAATGACCGCGTCAGACGCGAGAAGCAGCAACAGCTGAAGCGAATCTATCATAATAAGCGCAGTGCTTGACCTTTTGCTATCTGTGCCGCCTCCCTGAGAAGCAAAGGGCAGACAAGGGAAGGGAAGGGCAGACAAGGGGGAATCGAACCAGTGGGAAAAGAGGGGCGTGCCCGTCTATCTGAATCTGAACCACAAAACTCGTCGAGGATCCCAGGACGAAACAGGCATGCAGGGTAATAGCAGTTGATGAGCCAGCGCAAATCATAACGCGGCATAGTAAACGGGCGCGGCAGATTGCCTTTTGGACTGCCGGGAGGCGGTGATAGCCAACAGGGGGAGGGGAAGGAGGGTGACTGATAATAAGAAATAGCATATGCAGAGCAACGGGCAGATAGAAAACAACCGAAAGCTTGGTTGCACGCCCAATCCTTACCCGACATCCGTCTTGTCTTCTCCCAGGTTGTTGTGCTGGTCCCAGGTAGGGTGTGCGGACCGTTTGTGTCTTGAACGGCAGCTGGGGCGCCAAAAAGAAAGATTCCATCCATCAGACGGATGGAAGCTTCCATGAGGCTGTGGCCCACTCTGCCATCACATATGTTCCGTCTCGGAGACAGCATCCGCTCGAAACAGTGGAAGCGAAGTCATGCCCTTGTTTTTTCAGTCATTTGTCGCTCAAGCGATGCAAGCACTCGGAGTGGTTCCAAAGCAGCAGGTAACAAGCGCGGTACTTGGCAGTTGGGCTGCTCGTGGGCGTGGTGGGTAAGGACAGCTTCTATTGCCGACGTTGCAAGGAGCACTCGCTGTTGACATGGTGGTGACGAGATGCTGGGGCAGGGCCAATCAGGGTAAGGCGAGGCCACAATCATCGGCTTGCAAAGGTACAAGAATCGGGGCAATTTCAGGCACGAGAAAAGGCAAAAGGAGAACAATCGGGAAATACTTGATGCATGGAGAGGATACACAAAGATCGCCGACGGAAGGCCACAGGAACCAAGGTCCGTGGTTCGCCCTCCACCTGCCGTCAGTTTAAACTCTATCGGTCGCTCCCCCGCGTGGGGATGCCTCCGTTGCGCTATGCCTTATCAGGAAATCGCGCAGGGTTGGGTGCCGAGCCCTTCCCCAGGTTGGCCCTGACCCCATTCTCTTCAGCACTTACTCACCGCAACGCTGAAAGGCAGCGTCAACTCTTGCGCCCAGAGGCCGACGTCCTTATTGCAGCGTTGCCTACCTTATGGCAGGCCTTCAATCTGGAGAGCCCGACATCTTTCGTGTTCATTGGACGTCTCTTGGGCGCTGTCGGGCCTTTCAGTGTAATCAGGTGGCATATTCATTGTTATCGGCATTTGACGATATTTCCAAGGCGCTGAGGGCGTGGAAAATTGGTTTGAAGAAACGGTCACCGACAGCTTGCATCGCCGATGCAGCAAGTGGTTGCGTCAGCCTCCAAAAATCAGGAGCAACCCACATTCTGTGCATCTACTGTCATGAACAAACAATCAACAAGCGAGCGAAACGCAACCGTCAAGAGAGGAGGCTGTGAGCATCTGAAGGACGCAATCCCACCCATCTCGGTACATTTTTCTCCATATCCAAGTTGGGCATACATGCTGTACTGTGTATGTATCTTGCGGCGCACAGCACGGACCCTATCAGCATCCTGTCCCTCTCATCGTCAGATGCGATCTCTACATGATGGCAGCTAGTCTGTGCGGCATCTCTGCACTAGGGCAGATTTGTCAGATCTTACTTTTCCATCTCTTCATTTGGACCCTCAAATCCTACCACCATTCACGCTATAAGCGAGGGTCGTTTGCTGTCATGCCTGCATGGACAGAAGCCCAAACGAGTCCCTTAAGACTTACACATTACCTTTGGATCCACTGCCAAGAGATTACCCGCGTCTAGGTCCAACCCCTTCAAGCCTTACGCTGTGCTACTTATCGGTCCGGGGCAGTGGCGCCAGTGAGATTGGGGCCGAGAGTAACGCACCTACACCATAGACCATAGCTTCTCTTCCTGGCCATGATCTGATATCTCGTCATTGACAACTTCTGTTCTTGGTTGTGACCCGGTCATTGGTATCAACAAAAAGCCTTACTGCATCGATGTCTTGTTCATGGTTTGCACCTGTTATCTTTCTGGGGTGCGTAGGATCAGGACCTAGCTCCGAAGCGGTTGAATGGGTCAGCATGCTGCAAGATTATGGTTCCTCAACAACCAAACACTGGTTCTCTCTCCACGTCACATCAACCAAGTCGGCTGTTGCGCGCGGAGGAACTTTTGACCAGGCTTCTACTCAGGGCATAGACCGCATATTGGCGATGCAATCTCATTAGGCACGCACTGACAGGAACCAGATCATCAACCTGTCACCCATCTAATCGGCCAGATTGACGGCGGCATGAGACTCTAGCCCAGTTCTCGGTGGGAATCTCAGAGCGGTTAACCCACTGCGGAGAGAGACACCGCAAGAATTTGCCTCAGCAGCATGCCGGAGTACTTGACTATGTACAGCATTATTTGAGCGCTTCTACGATAGGGCAGTGGGGAATAATGCTGACTGATTGCAGGGTCTTTCTTACATGATGTCACGAACGAAGCAAAGAAACATTCTGGGGCGGTGGAGAAAGAATAAGCGAGTACAATTCAAGAAAACTTTCATTGAACATGTCGAAAAAGCTGATTTATAAGACAAGGCAAATGCTTACAATGCGCGGGTGACATATAAGATTTCAAATTACAGGCCCTTAAGACTCCATCCTACTGCGACTCTATCAAAGCAAAAACCGAGCAAGCAAACCAACTCCACCGTTTTCACATGTCTAACTGTAGCCAGCTACAGTGAGGACAAGGAAAAGAACACCAAGCCAAAGAAAAGAACAACGCACAAAATCAAAGACGCACCTGTTAGGTAGGAAGAGGAGAGTGGAGTTAGTCACTGATCCCGCCAGAAAACCTGGCTCCAAAGTAGAAGCAGGGCGCCATGACGCAGAGGATGTGAAACCAGCCGACAAAGGTGAGCAAAGTGTGCCACCCAAAGTGGCCGCCGTTCATGTGGCCGCCGTAGCCGGCGACGATCAGATTATTATAGTTATAGGCATAGGCGAGAGAGAAGAGGAGTAGGACGAGCATGATGAAGTCCCACCAGGTGAACCCACCAGACTGCTGCTTTTGACGCTGAACATGGCCGGGGTTGATAGTAGTAGCGGAAGCGGTAGGCACACGGCGGGGTCTGACAACGGCGGGGGTGGAGGACTTTCTTCTTCTTATTCTTCTGGCACCGTCGGGGGTGTCGGCGCCGCCGTCGAACTGTCCGACGCCGCCGCTCCTGGAGGAAGAACCGGCCTCGTCGGTTCTGCCCCTCTTGGAAGGGCTCTCTTTTGGGGAATTAGCCTTTCTCTTGGGAGGAGGCCCGGTCTCGTTGGTGCGGGTGGAGGGGGAGCCACGCTCGTTGGGTTGGGTGGAGGGAGAGCCGGTCTCGCTCGGACGGAGAGGCTCGGCGGTTCTCTGGTTGGTGGTGGGGGGAGAAGAATGAGTGGGCTGTTCCTGGGGTGTCTGTTCAGGTTCCTGTGGTGTCTGTTCGGGTTTCTGGGGAGTAACAGTAGGGTTAGCAGCTGTCTCGCTGGTTTGCGTCTCGACTCTGGGCCGGCCCTTGACTCCTCTCTTGAGCAGCGCCCATCTCACGTCGCTGGGTGACTCCCAGTAGAAGGCCCCGGGTTGCTCGAAATACTCGGCGCCGAACTGTCCGGACTTCACTGAGCCGGTACTCGAGGAATTGTAGGTACTCGAGTCGCCCCGGGCCACAGTCTCAGCGTCGTTGTTCTGGTCAGGGCAGGCCCAGTTGGTGATCTGGCGAACGAGATCCTCCATCCACTTGGGGATGGTCTCGTTCTCTGGGAGATCGTGGTACCATTCAAGAGTCTTGATCGTGCGCTGGACGTTCTTCTCGTAGTCGGACATGTCGGGGTCAGTGGGCCAAGCGAGAAGGTCGGGATTCCTGAGGTAGAAGGGGTTGGGGTGGCCGAAGTAGAGCTCATCGGCGGGAGTATTCTCCACGAGCTCGGCCCTGGCCAGGAGTTGCTCCTTGGTGGGACGGTAGTAACCGCTGCTCGCCTGGGGGGTAACGGTTGGGGAAGCACTCACGCGGGTTGTGGGACTCCCATTGTCGTCACCATCGGGCTGGACGCCGAAGCGGGCGGCGCGAGCAGCGCGCCTCTCAATCTCGGATGGGGTTGGTGAGTTGAGGAGACTGAGATCGAAGGAGTCAAGATCGCCGTTCTCAGATCGGGCCGGGCCAAATCGAGCGGCGCGAGCAGCGCGCCTTTCAGTTTCGGACGGGGTCGGTGACTGGAGAAGAGTGCGATCGAAGGAGTCACCATCGTCGTTCACGGATCCAGTCGGGCCAGTGACATCTTCGGAATTATTGACGAGCTGACCACCGAATTGAGCGGCGCGGGCAGCGCGTTTCTCAATTTTGGATGGGGTCGGTGATTGGAGGAGGCTGAGATCTATGGAGTTAATGTCATCATTCTCGTCGCCACTCTCATCGTTCTGTGGCTGCTCTAGAGCCTGGTTCGTGGGCTGCTTCGGAGACGAATTTTTGGACTCGTCCTCGCTGTAATCGGAAGGGGAATCCGAGTGGTTGGCAGCCTGGGGTGTGGCAGGTGATGCGGTAGCAGTTCCTTCAGGTTTGGGGTTGGCAGGAGCTGCATCATTAGCATTCTCGTCATCACTACCTTGGGCTGTTACCGGGGCGTCGTTCTCCTGCTCCTCATGATTGGAATCGGTGTCGGACTCGGGCTTCTGCTCACCTGAAGACCTCTGGCTGTCGGAAGCGTATGTGGAGTCCTGGTCCGAGTCGTTCAGGTAGTCGAGGTCAGGTTGGAGCGCCTCGCCCATGGACTGCAAGGCGCTCTGAAAGGCGTTGAACATGGTAAGGTTTGGAGGTGATTTAGTAAGTGTCTTGTGTAGGTGCTAAATTAGAATGTTAATATCGCAACAAGATCTTATTTGATGATGATGATAGTGCAAGTTGATGTCTTGTTGTCAAAGTAGCGGCTGTGAGTCTATCTGTCGAGCTCTTAACAAGTCTTGGGTTGGAGGAGCGGCACGACTTAATATTCAAGAGACATCAACAAAGATATTTCATTTAGTGTCTCAACACAAGAGTTTGTTCCATTGTATGAGGACAAGCGAAAATGGAGTATGCTTTTGTGCTTATTTTAGACCCTGAGATAAGAAGACTGTTGTCCCTGATCTCTTTGTTCCCCCTTACCCCTGATAGACAATTGGCGATGAGTTCATTGTGGAACTGGGTCTTTGTTCAAAATTAGTACGCTATGATGTCTGACTGAGCCAAATAATGTAAACTAGCGTGCGGGCTAAGCCATTATTGCCGCCACTCGCCCGTGTAATACACGCCCTTGACTATTCTTGGGCTTCGTTTGCTAGGTGCTACCTGATCACCCTTCGAAACGCCATGATGGCAGATTTGAGAACCTATCTCCAGCAACACGTAAATCGGTGTAGATAAATCTCTGCCTATAGCGGCTAATATGAGAGAATATAATGCTTGGTGGCCTTTGAAGGCAGCTGAGAGGTCCATGCCCTACCCTCTAATCCTGCTGGCTGCAAAGAAACAAGATTTGTATGCTCAGGCCTCAGACAAAGGAAAATAACAAAACTCAAACGAGCAAAACTCCCGCTAAAATAGACCAAAAGCAACAAACCACCCTCAACGATGTTGGTATCAATCTAGATGAAGCCCTCCAACCAAAAGAAAACAAGTATCCAGGGGCTATTCAAACATCCCGAAACAAGTGTTTTTGTGCTAGTAAAGTATGTAAGGTGGAATCGAAGTCAGAGGCAATAAACAAGAAAGGGCAATCAATCCCAAAGGTCATTGCTTTCCACCATTTTCGTCATCGGCTCCGGGCTTGCCAGCCCACGTGGCGAGTTTTTGGCCCTTTTCCAGCTGCCATCCTGCTGCTGGCGAGGAGATGCCGCTGTCATGAACATCTTTGGGCTCTGCTCGGGAGATATGTACGGCACGGTCCCTGTAGGTGATGTTTCATAGGGTGCACGTTGATACACGGGGTTGTTTCTCGGGGATGTGAGAGACGGCTCAAGTGGTGATGGGCGATGTCCTGAGGGACGGACAGACGACGGAAGTCCTGTACCGCCATGGCCGGGGGTGAAAGGAGATGGTAGCTCGGAAGAGTTATACGGCTGCGATAAATGGCGCTTGTGGATGATTTGTCTTCGAGAATGGCGGTGGAAATGACGCCGCAGAGGAAGGTCGCTGAGGGCATCGGGAGATGCCAATGGAGATGTGTCGGCCCACGAGGGTCCAAAGGCGCGCCCAACTGGCCAAAGTGTGAGGATAAGAATTGCCAGAAGAACAAGAGTGTCATCGAGGAGGAATGAAATGATCTGGGAGGTGGCAAGTGAGCTGCCAAGGCCACCGGAAAATGCAGCAATTCGCAAGGCTGCTCGGAGTACGAGGAGGGATGTTGCTGTTTGGGCAACCAGCATGAACTGTTTGAATCGACGGGATGAATATGTTGCAGAGAAGGTATTGTCCAAGATGTATCGTCTATGGTCGATTTTGTGCCGGAAACACCGATAACCCCCTAGAAAAGCGAGAAGGGTCGCAGTTTGGAAGGCGAGCCCCGTCAGTAGAATGTTGACGGCTTGATCAACCTAAAACCAGATCAGCACTCTATTGTATATGAGGATGAATCTTTGGCTGGAATCTAGTTCATACCTGGGAAGCCGAGGTTGCGCTCGCTGCATAAATGATGCCAACCGACTGGAAGACGAGGGAAAAGATGTCCAAAACCAGAAAGAATATGTTGATATACAGGGCGTTTGAAACAAGCCGAAATTCCTGACCGTAGAGAACGGTGACATGAGGAAGAACAAGGTAGATAGCTGATCCAACAAAGGTAGCCCCCCAATGCGTGCCAAGCATGTAAACCGCAAAATAGGCAGGACTTGCTGACTCGGTGCTGAGAAAAATCCTCCCAACATGACCGACAACCTCAACGATAAGGGCGGCTGTCAGGAGAGAGGCGTATAATGGCGTCTTGTATCGGATTCCCGTGAAAATATTGAGGGGGACGAGGGCAGCAAACGCAGCAAGCATGACTGGGTTCCCCGCGGGAGGAACCCGATATGAGAGATAAACAGCCTGACTAGGCTCCGTCATGGTCATCGTCTGCATTGTTGCTGGCAGAGGCTCAATCCAGACGATGAGGTTCAGGAAAGGTCGACGGCATCAGTCAAAGCTCGGCCGACAATGAACGAACAGCCAGATGCTAAGACAAAATATTCATCCAGTCCAGCGATGGGCCAGAGCCAGAGACCAAAGGGGGTTATATCCGGCTCTTAATGTGGGGGCAGTTTGTTGACAGACCCGACAGTTTGGATGCTGACTCCCTAGGGCGCTTAACATGCAGATGGTGGTTAGGGGGTGAAGGAAGGGTCCGTTAAGCATCACAACCTGTCTAGGTAGGTATGTTTGCAGCCGTATTGATCAGCTCCCGATGAAATCTCGACAGACCATGAGTCCATGACCAACACACTGGTATCCGTCTTTAGTCGAGATTGGGCCATCTTGGTGATCTCAAAGCCAACACTTGAAGAGATGATATTTTGGGGGCGAACCGACTGGGCTGTATGGCTGTTGTGTTGTCCTGCGTGCTGACCGACTTTGCTTGCAGAAGAACCGTGCCGATTAGGAGAAGCCTTCTTTGACCAGGGCCCCGGTTGTGTGGAAATCGCGTTGCAATGCATCATGCCTGGCTCTTCCGGCCAATCGATGGTGGCAGTGGCGTAGAATGCCCAGCTCTCTTTGGCGGGATTCCAATCGCGACGTGCATTTAACATAGTGCTATCTGCATGTTGGCTTTCAACCACCAGATTCACCCTGGACACCAATGAAAGCACTGAATGCTCAACGGTGCCGATCTCCAGCCTTTTAAGGCCTGGCAAATGAGAGCCCTTGCAACATCTTCACCGGCAAAGGCATATCCATATTGATGGGTGTGTGTCACACAGAACGAGAAACTTCAGGCTTGAAAGGTGAGTGGCAGGGAGTCTGGTTCTGTTGGTGGTTGATCTGCGCTAGAGGCTGCAGTGTAGAACCAACAGTCATCTCTAGCGTCTTGTCTAGCAGGCATAAAGCCAACACTGAAGGCAAGTATCGCGTATGTAACCCAAGCCAAACAGGCTCAGGGATATGAAGTACAGAGGCTCCGCTGGAGTCGGGGTCATCAGGTAAGGAAGGTGGTGGTGATAACAAAGAAGCGGATGTTGTTGAAACAAGCGCACCCCCATAGTGCCAAGATCGACTAACATCGCCTAATCGTATTCGTGACTCGCACTGTATCAACCATTGGCCGTTGTAAGCGCCGGTTGTCAGTGTTCCTTCGTTACACCTATGACGTTGATTCGAAGAATTCCATGACAACAACATCCTTCGCCTCCAGCTGCAGTAGCCTCCTGGGATATCGTCAACACCAACAGAAACACGATTTCTGACACGTCTTCTCTCGTTTAGCGAAGCGCCAGACGCCGCGCATCTTCTCCAACAGGTCGCATGTGGGATTGGAGTACCACTACGCTCACATTACGACATCTGCAACTTGTGGCTGACATCAAGGTTTCAACTCCACCACCACCGTGCCGCACAGTCTTTGAGCCTGGCTTAGGCTTGGGCTTGTGCCAATGTTTGCTCTAGCGGTTTGCAGGTCACCATCGGTCACTTCGACTCCCTTGCTCATGCTCCCTTTGCTCAGAGTGGCCGCATCTGCCCAGCATGGTGGAGGGCAAGCTGGACGAGCCTCCATCCCTGTCGCAGTCAGGCACTTCTCTGCGTCTGAACCCCTTAGCCGCGAAATCGCGCCAACAGAAGCTTCCCACGTTCACGAAGTCCGGAAGACGATAGCCGACGAGTTTGCCCTTATCAGGGATGCATATCGTATGTATAGTTCCCGCCGTGCTTCCCGAGACCAGATGTGAGACACTGACACTTGTCCAACAGAGGCGCCCAAACACCCGGTCGTCCTAGCCCATGGCCTGCTAGGATTTGCTGAGTTAAAACTCGCCGGGTCCTATCTCCCTGGCATTCACTATTGGAGAGGAATCCAGGAAGCCCTTACGGCCCAAGGTGCCGAGGTTATCACGGCCTCCGTGCCTCCGAGCGGATCTATCGAGAAGCGCGCTGCGAAGCTGGCTCAGGATATCGAGGCCCAGGCACAGGGTAAGAGTGTAAATGTGGTGGCTCACAGCATGGGCGGACTTGATGCCCGATACATGATCTCACAGCTCCGGCCCAAAGGGGTCGACGTCAAGTCTCTCGTGACGGTCGGCACGCCGCATCACGGAAGTGCCTTTGCCGATTACGTGATCGATGAACTCGGCCCAGACTATCTGCCTCGTGCCTACCATGCCTGGGAGCGCCTCACTGGCTGGGAGCCAGGTGCTTTTTCGCAGTTGACACAGAAATACATGGCCGAGCACTTCAACCCTACGACTCCAGACGATCCAAATGTTCAGTACTTTTCGTATGGTGCTATGGTCAACGGCAAGCCTCCGCTTTTTAGCATGTTTAGGCTATCGCACAAGTTGATTCAGGAACGCGAAGGTCCGAATGATGGGCTTGTCAGCGTTGAGAGCAGCCAATGGGGTACCTATAAAGGAACGCTTGTAGGCGTTAACCATCTCGATCTCATCAACTGGACCAACAGGCTGCGGTCTAACTTCCAGAAACTGATGGGTCATCCACCTTCGTTAGTAGCATTCCTTCCTTCGTGCAAACAATAGCCCGTAGAGACGGCCAGTATCTGACTAGTTCACGCAGGTTCAACGCAGTGGCCTTCTATCTCGGCATTGGAGATATGCTGGCCAAAGAAGGACTGTGAGTCTCTGTATAGTGTCGGTGATGCTTAAACAGCCGTTCACCGGCCGTCAAATTGACAGTTGTTGGCTGGGAACTGGTTGTCCAAATACCATCCAACTCAGGGTTCACTTCACAGCAAGCCTGTAAGCAGCAGCCTATCCCTTTAGTTAAAAACATCGTGCTAATGGCAAGTGCATAGAAACGATATCAGTACGGATTCTCTGGATCTCGTCCCACCATATCGACCTTTTAAGGAACAAATGAACGTGAGAGAACCCGAATCGGGAGTTTATGGTGAAACATGACTTCTATGGCTCTGTACACCACCGTGTCCCTGCGCCGAGGCCATTTGCCGAGGTTTCATGAGGAAAAGAAAATCAAGAAGACTAGTGGAATCTTTCCAAGAAAGCTCACAAGACTCTTGGGAGTTCGAAGAGGGGAGACTAGATGGGTGTGGACTCGGAGCATGACTTGTTTCAAGCTTCACATGCCGTTACGACAGGGGGGTCGGTCTACCACGGCATTTGGTAGCAGGGAAGAAATATGTGCAGCCTCACAACTGACTATACGGCTTCTGCTTGCCTAAACGCTACCACGTGTTCCCTATCTTGTCTGGTGAAAGTTTGTACCTTTGTGCAACATTTGAGAAAATGAAATAGAAGTTCAGCTGACTTGAAAACTGCTCAGGAGTCAAATGATGACCTGTTATGGCCTGTCTGCCTATAGCACGAGTATATACACCATGAAACGATACATGTATTTATTGACTGCGCAGAGCAATTCAGAAGTGCCGGCGCAAGACAACCTTCATGCTGACCACATGCACGATGGACTCCCGATGCAGCTACCCACGCTGCCCTGCATGCATGATCCACAATGTGAGCTTGAACTACAGCTGCAAGCGTGGCAAGTTATCTCCGGAAAGACCTCTCAGTTGTTTCCACCGACATTGCCCCTCCAAGCAACACAAAAGGTTTGGAATACAGTTTGGTCATGCGCCGGTGCGACAGCGACTCACACTCGTTCTGTGTATCGCAGATTTCTAGGGAAATGGAACCGCAGAGAAACGGCCCTTCGTAAAAGGTTGAAGGGACTTTCTGCCTGACAAGCTCCGGATATTCGTATTCAGGTAGTTCTGTGGTTGTAATGTGGTTGGCATCTGGCTGGCCCAGACAGTGCCCAGCCGGGGATCGTCATAGGCCTTGCCTGATATGGCCTAGCAAGATCCTCCCCCACAACTCTTGTTCGAGCCCCTGGCAGCCTTACCAATTGGCGCTTCTCGTTTCCTTCCCTTTTCGGATCTTTGCTTCTGTGAGAGCGTGGAGAACACAAGACCATCTCGATACAACCTACACAACAGGGTGCGTCATGTCGTATGTCGTGAATTGCACGACCTCTTTCCTGCCCATCTCCTACCTCACCTCGCTTTCTCACCAATCCCACCATCCTGCGCCTTATACGTCTTGATTCTCCCCCGCCTGCTGTTACAAGCTTTCGAAACGACGTCGCTGTCGAAACTTGCTCCTATCTCGTCATTTCACCATGTGTGGGTTTCGAAATCCGGCATTCCACGCGGAACACTACTCGTACGGTAGCCATCTCCCATGATGATTTTACTGGCCTAGGTAGAAGCAGGATAAGGTTCAGCCAGTGCCACCAAGACGCAAGCTAGACGCATCAGGCCATGGGTTCTTTGCAGTAGCACCGCCACGTCCCTGGTTCTTCACAAGATGAGCTTCCGGAATAGGAGTGGATTTGCTTAAGGATTTGTATCCCATACTACGATGTTCCAGTTGGCAGCATCTTGTTTCCTGCTCTGGAGAGCCTTTCTCCGAAAAAGAGTATCGACATGCTCACATGCCCCATGACACCATGACACCACGACACCACGAATCGAAACACAAATCCCATGGCGCGCTTTCGGATGCCGACTGTTACATCTCCTACACCTCCTCGACGCGCGCGTGCTCACCTTCTTTGGCGCTTTTGGACCCTTGGCATGCAGCCAGCCCAAGCTCCATTCCTAGTATCACAGCGCCCACTTCGACGCACATACACCGCGGCTCAGGTATGGTGGAGAAGGCAAGGAGAGAAGCTATGAATCTGGATATTGGTTGGAATGCGGTCAGCACGGGGCTCCGGTGAGCGGCCGTCCTACAACGGCATGACCACGCCAATTCTTTTCAACTGCCTGCTTCATCAGAACTTGGCCCCGTGAAGAGGTTTATCGCCGAGTGGTCCTCCTGTGGCGTCTCAGAAGCGGCGTTTCGTACTGCTAGTATATCACTCCTGCTTTCCCATTCCTGTGCTCTCTGCTTGCTTCCTGGACATTAGCTCCCTACCTGCAAGATCATCTGCCGCCTTGCCCGACTCACCCGCTCGTTTCGGAGCATTCTTAGTGCATAAGTTAGTTGTTGCTGCTACCCATCGATTAAGATTCTGTGATACCGCTTATCCTTCGCCATCTCCCCGGTGGAGGAAAGAGTTCAGTCCTCGTTGCTTTTCTCTCTCTGTCGACTTCGAGCACCGGACCTCGTGTCCTGAACACCTGACTCGCTCTTGCTTCCCTCATCTCAAACCTCCGGCCTACCTCTATCGAACTGCCACCCCCGCCCATTCGAGCCATGAGGTTCATCAAGACAATAGCCGCGCTGGCTACTATGAGTTCCAATATTGGAGCCAGTGCCGCGTCGGTTTTTACGCCAACGAAACCACCAGCTGTTCCCCTGGCAGTCAGATCGCCATATTTGAACGCTTGGTTACAGGGGGAGTCCGGATGTGTCCTCCCGGGTGCTTGGCCACGCTTCTGGACGTAAGCTTTATATAGCTACCTTCTACGTTCCCAGTATTAACAGAAGTTGCAGAGGAAATGTCCAAGGATGGCAAGGGTATGTAGCAGTTGACGGCGTTGCCTACAACTGGATGGGGGGTGCTCCTGGCCCCGGTCCGGTGGATCAGCTATCTTTGGAATACACATCAACCAAGAGCATCTTTACGTTTGATGTGGCTCAGAAGATCAACTTGACCGTCACGTTTTTCTCACCCGTATACCCTGACGATATGCAACGACAGTCTTTGCAGTTCTCATATGTGTCTGTCACGGCAAAGTCTTCTGACGGCGCGTCACATAAGGTTCAGGTTTATATGGATGTGTCTGGCGGTGCGTATCCTTTTCGTGTCAAATGACATTGCAACTAATCCCTCTCTCACAGAATGGGCCAGCGGTGACAACTCAGAAAAGGTTCAGTGGGAATTTGGCACAGCAGAAAATCTATATTATCTCAAGTTCTGGCGTGAGAACCAGTATCAGTTCAAAGAGGCAAATGAGATTGCTAGTTGGGGAAATTGGTATCTCAGTACCGGGTTCCACGATGGTGTAAGTTTGAGTGGAAGAGTAAGAGTCCTGGAACAGAAGACTCACTAATACTTGACAGTTGACTTGGCAAATTGGTCAGGATACCACAGTACGGAACCAGTTTGTCAGCAACAAGACTCTCGCCAACTCTCAAGAGACAACATTCCGCCCCGTCAGTGAGAACTGGTATGTCTCTCAAAATCTTTGCCTTTGCACACGCCCCGATGCACCGGGATCGGTTAAGCTCACATTCTTTCAGGCCTGTATTCGCGTTCTCTCATGACTTGGGTGACGTTAAGGGTGACGAGATTGAAAGGGTCTTTACCCTCGGCCTTACTCAAGACCAAGTTATCAATTTTGCCAGAGACAACACAACTTTAGAAGCTGTCCCGGGACTGTGGATGTCCTATTACAATGGCAGTGACATGAAGGCCGTAGTCTCTTTTTACAACGACTACAGGCATGCTGCTGAGACGATGTCTCATCTTGACCAGCGGATCGAAAACGACTCTGTAGAAGCTGCCGGAAAGAACTACTCCCTCATCACAACACTTGCCCTTCGTCAGACATTCGGCGCTTTCCAGTACGGTGGCACGCCGGAAAAGCCATACATCTTCCTGAAAGAGATCAGTTCCAACAGTGACATTCAGACCGTCGATGTCATCTTCCCAGCGTTCCCAATATTCGTCTACCTCAACGCCACTTTGAGCAGATATTTACTGGACCCTCTGTTCGAAAACCAAGAGAGCGGTGCATACCCAAACACCTGGGCCGAGCATGACTTGGGTACGTTTCCCGTGGCCAAGGGCTACCCCAAAGGAGACGACGAGGCAATGCCAGTAGAGGAGTGCGGCAACATGATCATCATGTCGCTTGCCTATGCTCAGCGCACCGGGGATGTCAAATACCTGTCGGATCACTATTCCATTCTAGCACAATGGGCCCAGTTTTTGATCGAGGACTCGCTTGTACCTGCTAACCAGCTTAGTACTGATGACTTCGCTGGGACGTTGGCGTACGTATACTCTACCTCAAAAATCGATTCTATACTGACAGAAACTACAGAAACCAGACCAACTTGGCCATCAAGGGCATCATTGGCCTCAAGGCAATGTCCCAGATCGCCCAGCTCACCAATAACACCGACAACTTCAAAGACAAAGCCGAGGATTACCTCTTGAACTGGAGGGCGTATGGTATCAACTATGACGCCAGCCCGCCTCACACAACGTTGAGTTATGGGGATAAGGACAGCCATGGTTTGTCATTCCACTCACCCCTTATTTACCACCCCCCTCTCCCCGCTAACATTTTCGTGCTTGTCACAAAGGCATCCTCTACAACATCTACGCAGACAAGCTCCTCAACCTCAAATTCGTCGACCAGTCCGTCTTTGACATGCAGAGCGATTTCTACCTGACGGTGGCCAACGAGTACGCTGTCCCTCTTGATACAAGACATACCTGGGCAAAGTCAGACTGGGAGATGTTTGCGGCGGCGGTGGCCAAGAACGACACCAAGGAGATGTTTATCGATAAGCTGGCGGGGTGGGTGGGCAAGACGACGACGAACAGGGCCATGACGGACTTGTTTGATTCCATCACGGGGGATTATCCGGCGGGAGGGCCGAGGTTTGTGGCGAGGCCGGTGATGGGGGCGATGTTTGCTTTGCTGGCGCTACCGAAGGACTAGATAGGGGCAATGATTGAAAGAAGGTGGACAGGGAAGAAGAAAATACGGAAGTGGTGTTTTCGTTTCTTTTCTTTTCTTTTCTTTTCTTTTTTCGTTTCTGTTTTGTGAACAGAGTTTCGTGGTTGAAGGAGGTATGAGCATGACTGAAGACGGGGGTGATAAGTGAGGACTGGAATCTGCTGCCTTTTATCTAGTTTTGCGGTAATATTGTTATGATTGATAGCTACAGAACATGCGAAATCTATGAGATTGGAATTGCCTTTTACTCACATGAATGTATGGCATGATGATGGTTCGAGCGGATCGGGATATTGATGCAAGGTCTTCTTATGAAGTTGATGGGATTGGGTGAGATGTCCAAACTCCAAAGCGCACTGCAACACGGAGTTGGGCAAAGGCCAGTATGTGGCCAGTGCTTTAAAACTGGCTCTCCAATGTGACGTCCTGTGGCCAACTGTGAAGGAAGTATCTCCATAACAGACAAGAAAGAGGAACAGGGAATGTCCAGGTTTACAGCCCTTCTTGCATGAAGTTGATCGTAATGCCAAAACAATCGTGAATTTTGAATACTTATTTGTAAGCGGTCATATGGTATCCAATGCAAGATAAACTCGGAAGGCCACTGGTGCAAGTGTCGGGGTTGGGGTTGGAGAAGAAGGCCGCGAGATGGAAGGATGCTGGCTGATGGTCAAAACATTAAGAGAGCTATTAAGAGAACGTTTCCAAGGCAATACCTTCTGGCATGATTTGGTTACTTTTGATCTTTGAACTCCCAAAACAAAGGAATTCCGCTTTGCACTTTCTTTCCAGCCAAATGCCAAGTTTTCGTCTTCGAGGTTTCCAGCAGTCAACCACCTGACTCTGCGGGCCTTCTAGAGCCTACTGTTACTGCCCTGCCCTGGAGTGTCAAGTGTTAGCAGGTGACCGACCAGTAAGAGCAAGAACCCAGCGCGCCAATCTCCCCGCCCGCTTCAACCCAAGGAGCGAAGTAACATCCGTCTTGTCCAGAAGCTCGATCGTGCCCCTCTCTTTGACGCAAGAATACCAGACAGCATCAGTGACCCTGACCGATCATTCCAATAACATCATCCAGCGACCAGAGCCTTCTCTCTTTTCCTCTACCTCGAGTATCACTTTCCGGCAAACGATCAGGCAATATCGGATTCGTTTTAGCGATTCGGCTGTGTTCTTGATCAGCTCCAACCAACCATCGTTTCGCCAAAGAAGGCCAGGCCGCAATCATGAATCCCCACCAGGCGAAGAAGATTGATGTCAAGGTATGTTTGGCATTCTTTCGCTCTTTTTCCGCCCTCGATGTGAATCATTTGGAACCTGACTGACCGTTTGTTTCCCCAACTTCCCAGTCCCTCTCACCTGAGGAGCAGCGCCTCTTCCGGCTCTACGGCAAGCTCCCCAGCAAGTCGGACCACTTCGCCAAGCACCTCAAGGAGCGCAAGTATTTCGATAGCGGCGACTATGCCATGAGCAAGGCTGGCAAGGGCGACAGCGTCGACACGGGCGCCGTCGGCAGCCAGCATCCCGTCCCCGAGAACATCCCCCACCTGTCGAGCCCGGTCAGCGGGCCCAACGGCATCGGCAGCATCCTCCACCCCCATCACCACCACCAACACCACAACAATAGCCTGCAGGCTGGCAGCCCCGTCAAGGAGAGCAGCTTCCTTAACCGGGAGACCAGCGCCGAAGAACTCGAGAAGGGTGCCTCTGGCACTGAGAACGAACAGGCTGGGGCTGAGCCGTCCGCAGTACCCCCCGCTCAGGACGAGCTTCCCATCAGGCGATAAGCGCAACACTCTGGTGATTATTACCGCGGCTGACTGCGGATGGCTGGGAAGGTGTCTGTAAGAGAGGAGAAGAGAAGTGACGAAATCGAAACCTACCAGCGAAGGGAAACGAAGCAGGAGGACGAAGAGAGAACCGTTGCACTCGAAGCAACTCAACTTACGAGATATGAGGACTTGCTATTTATCTTTTTAACTCTTTTGTTGGTTTCTGGGGGCGTTTGTATTTCTTTTTGATTCCGGGGAGGGGGCCGGGTTCCCCGCTGCGGGCTAGCAGCTGTTGATGATGACAACGATCATGACGAACACTGTACGAGGGGGAAGGGGAATGAACGATGAGAAACTGGAAGAGAATGTGAGGAACGGTACTGATTTTCTCTCTTCTCTGAATCTATTCAAAACTGTAACTTGGGACATATTTGGTGTTTACTACCGTGTGTATGCTGTTGTCTGTGTCTTGGAATTTTGGGCTTTTCGCTTCTATGTGGTTACTTGCGTACATTTATGCAAACCCGAGCCCTGACGCACGCTTTAGCACTCAGAATGGATGGCTGGTTCAAGCCTCTTGTCTCGAGGGTGTCTAGTGTGAGATTCAGAGATTGGGGAGAATGGGCTGGAGCGCTGAGATGCGAGATTGAACATGAGCACACGAGGAGATACCCTCAGGTTTGAGGTAATTTGCTTTCTACTTCTTTCGTATTTTGATATGTATTACTTTAGCCCTTCCTTCGAGATCGATAGGAAGAAGTAAATTGAGGTCTTTCACTGACACCAGGAAGCTGCAAGCCTTTTACTCGCCTTGAACCTCCATGGACTTGACCAATGCCGTGCGCTAACTGAATTGGGGATCGAGTCGATGAGGGGACAAAGACAAGGCACCCGAACTATCAGCCACCGTCTTGCTCCTCAGCGGCTTGCACATCTGACAGCCGTAAGTCGGCATATGGCGTGCGCTTTTTCCCGTCTCCTTGGGTTGCCTACACCCCAGATGTCCCCCGTTGTGATCAGAGGACCCCGCTTGGGCAGCATTCGCTAAAATCGACATCTCAGAATTCTGGCACATCAGGCTTTGCCTCAAAGAAGAGCCTTCTGTGCCATGGCTAGAGCACCCTCGAAGGTCTTGTTTCCGCCGATGAAACCAGCCGCGTGCACAAAGACGGAGCCTGGCACACCAGAGATTCCATCGAGCTCCTCGTCACGGAAGCCCCTCCAGGCCTCAGGCAAGGGTTTCCGGCTCTGGAACGAGTCCTTGGTGACAGGCACACACTGAATCCTCCACTTCGCGTCGGGGGTGGGCTTCTCGGGGTAAAGGACGTAAAGAACCTTGCCGGCTTCGGGGTTCTGCTCCTCGAGGGTGTACAGATGATCTTTCCAGGGGGCGGACTGCTTCTTGAGAACCATGATGCGGCCTCCAGCGTCGTACTCGTTGCGCGCTGAGAAGGCCTCATCAACGACCTCTCTGGCGGGCAGCCAGGCGGAGGTAAAGTAGTCCAAGTCCCGGTCAAACTCCTCGCCAATGCGCTGGCTGGCGAGTTCGAAGCGCTTGTCTTCGGCTTCTTGGGCGGCGACGGGGTCCTCAGGAATTGGGTCGTTCCAGTTGGGGTTCAGCCTGCCAACCATGGCGCCGAGTGTGAAGCCACCGTTGGAGAACTTCTTTTCCAGACCGGCAGCAGCAAGACCGGCAGCATCGTAGGCGCTGATACCGTTGTCGTGGGCGTCAAGAGCCTCGACAAAGCTCTGATAGATCTTGTTCCATATAAGACCAACTTGCTCGCTGTCCTCGGGTTTGCTGAGGCGGCGGGCAATGATTTGCTTGCCAAAGTGCATATAAACCAAACCAGCACTGCTCAGCTTGGTGGCGCGCTCGGGGAAGGTGGTGGAGAATGTGCGCTGGTGGTGATCGTAGCGGTGGCGGGCGGGCTCATACTCGCCGCCGACGTCGACGACAATGTCGCACTCATCGAGGAGCTTGGGGTCGCGGGTGCGGACAAGCTTGGCGTTGGCGTAGGTTGGGATGTGCTTGCGCAGCATGTAAACTGCCAGGGCCTCATCGGCGTGGAAGTGGCCATTGTGAGTGCCAATGGCAACCACCCCACTGTCCGTCTTGAGACGCTTCGCTGCGTTTTCGGCCATCTTGAGGGCAAAGGTACGGAGCATACAGTTTTGTCAGCTGGCTCTTTAATTGTTGTTTTTGAGGGGGTTGGGCCAAAAATACAAGCATAATGGAGCGAGTAGCAGTGAATACAGTAGTCCCCTGGTTTGTTTGTCTAGCGCGGTACAGCCAAGCCCACTATCGCTAGGTGGGCAATTATCGACGGCCACCATACCAAACAGGAAGTCTGATTCAGAAAAGACCCCAGCAAGCGAAAAAGAAGCCAAGTTCAACCCTTGACACGCCATATTCAACCCTGGCAGCCGTTTTTTTGGGGAGTCTTCAGTGGCCCGAAACCCCTGTTCAAATCCACCGAGTGTACCACGCTAGACAAACAAACCGGGGGGGTACTGTAAGTCGACCAACCAGGGTGTTGCGCTACCGGGTAATTGCGCCATCAAGCGATTTACTTTTTCTATATAAGCCGTCAACACTATAATATTATATTGCTTATATTTACTTTTCTAAATCGAATTTAATAAAGCCCTCTAACGCTACTTAAAACTAAAGATCTATATATTTCTATAATTTATTAAAGTCTTTACTATTTTTATAATTTATTAAAGCCTTTACTAACTTTAATTTTAACTTTAATAATATTAATAATAATAATAAACTTATTATTTAAATTTAACTTAACTTTTTTTTTTTTAACTTAACTATTTAATTTATACTTTTAGTTTTTTTATTTAAACTATTGTAAGGTCACTAATATACAATATGTTAGGTATATAATAATTGATTAATTTTATATCTGCTATATAAGAAGTGGCTATATATATATATATAGATCCTCCTATATCCTTATATCTTTCTATAATAATACCTCCCTTTAAAAAAAAATTACTACCTCCTAGTAATATAACCTATTAATAGCCATCCTTATTAATATCTATAACTATATTTATTCCTTAGCCTATAAATAGTAATGCCCAGTTTCTTTATAACCTATTGTAATAACTCTCTTTAATATTATATTTATAAAGTTCTATAGCTTATAATTTATAATAATATCTATTTACTTTAAAACTTTATTTATAATAATAATGGAAAAAATACATTATTATAATAAAGTAAAGAAACGTTTATATCTATTTAACCTTACTCCTTTTTTTTTTCTTTCTTTTTATTTAATTTATTTACTACTACTTTTTATTCTCTTTACTTACTTACTATTATATTTATTAAATTATCCTAACTTTTTATTACTTAATTTTCTAATATTAGTTTTTATTTAATTAAAGTTAAATTAGTATATTTTAAATTAAAGCTAAACGTTTATCTTTACTTAAAGTTAAGGGTTTATTTTAAATTAAAGCTAAATATTTATTTTAAGTCAGAGTTAAGAGTTTATTTAAAGTTAAACTTAAAAGTTTATTTAAAGTTAGACTTAAAGGTTTATTTTAAATTAAAGCTAAAGTTTTATCTTTAATTATTAAGTCGATAATTTTTTAAATCTTTATTTAGGCCTTTTTAATTAAGCTTTCTTCATTATATTTATTTTTATTTTACTTTCTTTTTATTACTCTAAATATCAGAAGTATATTAAATAAAATTAACATTTTAATTACCACTTAAGTAATAATAAATATTATAAGTATATCGGTTAAGGTTAATATTTTAGTTATTATTTAAATAATAATAAATATTATAAGTATATTAATTAAAGTCGACATTTTGACTTTTATTTAAATACTAATAGATATTATAAATATATTCCCCCGTGGCGCAGTGGCATGCGTCTGAGGGCCTCTCAAATTGCTGCATTCAATTGAGAGGTAGTGAGTTCGAGTTTTGTGCAGGGCAAAAAAGAGCTGAATTTTCATTGGCTAGTGGCTGAAGTAAAAAGTGGGGCAGGGCCTGCTTTTACCGTAACCTACGGACTAATGAGACAGCCTTACTACCTAGGAGTATCTACTAGGCGCAGGTGCAACTGCGAAGGCTGTAGCTATACCGAAACCGGCCAAGGGGATATTTATCGAAGCCTTACGGGGCCAGAGGCGCTAGGATAGCTTAGAAGCCAGGTATAAGTAAGGATAAAGGGGTTTTAGTCCAGTTAAACCTAAATAGGCTAGATAAAAATATATAGGTTTCTTCTTAAAATAGGTAGTGGCCTTACGGCTTATATATAGTAACCTCTTTAGCTAAGCATAAATAGGCTAATTCCCAATCTACTATAACGTTTAACAACGTTCAATATCATTTTTTTTTTTTATAAATATATTAATTAAAGTTAATATTTTAATTTCCATTTAAATAGTAATAGATATTATAAATATATTAGTTAAAGTTAATATTTCAGCTACCGTAATATAAATTGAAATTAAAACTAGTATTAAAACTTACTTTATTATATTAATAAATAAATTTGTATTTATAAAAGTAGTTACCTTTATAGTTTATTAAATAATAGTTTAAATATTTATATAATATTTTAAAACTATTATATTTAATTATTATTATTATAAAACGTTATTAAGTTTATTATTTAATATTTAAATTACTTTAATAACCGTTAAAATCCTATCAGCTTAATCGTTTATTTTTTCTTTAATAAAGTTTTATAATATATTAATAATAATATACTTTATCATATTTTTAAAAAGAGGTTAAATTTCTCTTAATTTAAATTAAATATTAACGTTTTAACTACTATTAAAAAACTTACTTATTATATTAATATAATTCTAAAGTAAATTATTTAATTTATCGATATCTTTTTTATTTTACTTTATTATGACTTTAATTAACTTTTAAATCTTTATTAATATTTTAATTAACTTTTAAAATTATTTAATATAAGTATTTAATTAATTAAATATAAGCTTAACCTTTTTATAATTGAAAGTTTTTAATTTATTTTTAACTATTTTAATTACTTTAATAAAATTAAAGTTAAATATTAAAGACTTTCTTTTTCTTTAAAGCCTTTATTTTATTTTCTTTATATTTACTTTTCTATACCTTAATATCCTTTATATAATTTAATTTATATAAACTACCTTTATAATAATTTATTAAATATTGAAGTTTTAATTTAATAGCTAATTACTTTATAATATATTTAATAAAATTATAAATTATTTTAATATTATTTTTAATATTAATTAACTTAACGGTTTTAACTTATATATTCTTTTTTCTAAAGTTATTTTTATTAAGGTCGAAATCCTGATATTAAAAATTTAAACTAAGCTTATATTTATTTATTAAATTATAAAGGTTCAATCTATTTATATACTTTTATAGTTTTAATAGAAATTTAAATATTCTATTTTTATTAAACTAAATAAGCTTTATACTTATAAAGTATTTAATTTTCAATAGTATAAATATTTTATTTATAACTTTAATTATAAATTATTAGAATAGGTATAGCCAATTATAGGCCTAAGGGCCCTGTAATTAGTGCTTACACACTAGCTTACAGTGCAGCAGAAGTCTTATGCATAATACCTATAGCTTAGTACTAGGGTACTAGAATACAGCACCTCGCAGGTACTGCAGAACAGAAATATAGTAGGTAAACAATTGTATTATAGTACTAGCCTTCTATAAATCTACTGTAATAATCTCTATAGTAGGGTTTGTACTTGACCTTTACTATATACTTACCGACTAATGTACGATACCTTGTATACCCTAGCAGGCAGATAGGCTAAAGTATAGCTTAGTTAACTCCGAGATTTACTAAGCCCTATAAACTACTTATTAAGCCCTCTATAGCTTCCGATTTATAGGGCCTATAAGCCTATAATTTAGTATAGTAATAATATACCTACTTAACTATAGGCCTACCAATTTTAAGCCAGTTTAGCTAGCCCAGTAGTTAACTATAGGTCTTATAAGCAGCTAAGTTAGTATAGTTTATAGTTCTTTAAAAATCGACTTATAGCTATATAAAAGGAGCTGCAAAACCTGACATCCTTAACCTAAAGTGCGGGTTATTGTAGGGTTAGGGTTAGGCTACTTATACTACCTATAGCAGTAGGCCTTAATAGCTTGAATATAAAATTATAGGCGGTTTGGCCTACTGGTTAGTAGAATGTAGGCCTTTGAATAGCCCTATAGTAAAGTAAAGTGCCAGGCAAATGCCAGGTAGCTAACGGGTAGGCTTTCTTACTTAAGCTTCCACTACATAGTATAATAGCAGCCACCTACTATAAACTTAGGCCTTACAGAGACCTAGTTTAATAATAATAAAAACATTAAATAGTATTAAACTAGGTCCCTATAAGGCCTAAGTTTACAGTGAGTGGCTGCTATTATACTACGTGGTGGAAGCTTAAGTTAGAAAGCCTACCCGTTAACTACCCGGCACTTACCCAGCACCTTACTTCACTGCAGGGCTATTTAAAGGCCTGCATTCCGCTAACTAGTAGGCCAAACTGCCTATAATTTTATATTTAGGCTACTAAGGCCTACTACTGTAGGCAATATAAGTGGCCTAACCTTAACCCTACGTTGACCTACACTTTAGGTTAAAGGTACTTAGTTTTGCAGCCCTTTTATATAGCCATAAGTCGATTTTTAAAAAGCTGTAAACTATACTAACTTAACTGCCTATAAGACCTATAACTAACCATTAGGCTAGCCAAATTAGCTAAGAATTGGTAAGCCTATAGTTAAGTAGGTATATTATTACTATACAAAATTATAAGCCTATAAGCTCTATAGGTCAGAAGCTATAGAGGGCTTAGCAAATAGTTTATAAGGCTTAGCAAACCTTAAGGTTAATTAAGCTATACTTTAGCCTATTTGCCTACTAAGGTATATAAGGTACTATACGTTAATTAATAAATATATAGTAGAAGTTAAGTATAAACCCTACTATAGAGATTATTATAGTAAATTTATAAAAGACTAGTACTATAATATAATTATTTACTTACTATATTTCTATCCTATAGTACCTATAAAGTACTGTATTCTAATACCCTAATACTAAACTATAAATATTATATATAAGACTTTTACTATATTATAAGCTAATATATAAGTACTAATTATAAAGCCCTTAGGCCTATAATTAACTATATCTATTTTAATAAGTTATAAGCCTAAAAGATACTTAACTAGGTTATAGGTTTATAAGCTTAGGTTTAAAGCCTTTTATAAATAACGGCTTAGGCTATTGTAGACTATATTATAAGTAAGTTATAAAATTACTGATTTTAAAGCTTACCTATTAAGGTAGGGTTATAAGGTAAATCCTAAGCTTACCTTACCTTATTAGGTTTTTTAAAGGCCTATAAGATTTAAATTTACACCTACTATTAAATTTATTATACTATAAGGTATGTAAAAATTAGGCTTAATAGGGCACTAAAGGCCTATAAGCTATAAGCTTATAAAAGTTAGAAATAGCTTTTTACTTTAACTATAGTTAAGTAGGTAGTTCTGTAAATCCTAAAGGTAGGTAAAAAAAAGTAAAAAGGTAGAGCGACCTTTTTAACTATTACTATTATTAGTAGTTATAGTAATTTACTATATAAAATAGAGCCTATTCTTTAAAGCTTTTAGGCATTGTAGACTTAGTACCTTTTACTATATAAGTAAACTATAGTTAAAGCTTTAGTTAAAAACGGTATTAAGTTAAGGTTTTAAAGCCTTATAGGACGTTTTAGCAGTAAGTGTATTAAGCCTTTTATAGATTTAAAAATATAAGATACTAAGTCTAAATAGGGGCCTTTTAGAGGGGAAAAATTAGTAGATTCTTACTATATATAGGCCTTTACTGTTTAATTAAGGAAGTAAGAGGCTTAGATTTAACAATTGTAAAGTACTATAACTAAAGTAGTAGAGTAGATTAAGCTTTTAATAGTAATTTAAAGTGCTTTAAATTAGCTTAAGGCTACTATAACTGTACCTTTAATAGTAGTTAAAGCTATATATTAAGAAGCTATAGCGGCCTATTAGTTAAGGCTTAAGGCTAATAGTAGTTCTATAAAGGTCTTTTATATTATTATAGCTATTAAAATGATTAAAAAGGTTTACAAATTTCCTACTAACTAAAGGTTTATAGACTTTAAGAATTTCGATTTATAGAAATAGGGCTTAAATATTATATTATATATTATCGATATAACTACTTTTATAGAAAACCCTACTATAGTAGCTTACTAAAGTAATGCTAAATAGGCTTTACTATTAATATTACTTTAAAATAGTATAGCCTTAAGCCTTTAGGCTTTTATTTTATAGTAAATAAGTCCTATTAAAGCTTATAAACTACTTATTTAAAGGTATTTCTATAATGTTAAATTATATCGAAGGAACTTTTATAAGGAATACTATTTTTTAAACTTTTATTAATTTATAGGCTTTTTAGTAGACTTTAATGTTAAGTTCTTTAATATAGTTAGCTAGTTTATACTAACTGGTATCGACCTTTAGATTATAAATTAAGTAAATTAATACTTATAGGTTATAAAAAAGAGCTTTTTATAGTAAGTTAAGAAGTAATAAAGCATTATATAAACTACTAAAGTATTAGGTTAAAATATAAGCGTTATTGACTTAAGCTTTTTAATAGTAAATCTATTAAAAGAATAGTATATTTTAACCTTTATTGCCGTTAAAGGTATAGCTTATAGAAGTAGAAAAGGCCTTTATAAAGGTATTAAGAAGAAGGTTTTTTTAAGTAAGAAGTTTAAAAGTAATAGTAATAGTAGCTTTAATAGCCTTAGTAGTATTTTTTAAAAGAAAAAGAAGAAAGGTTTTAAAAGGCTTAAAGGCTTTAAAAAAAGGCCTAAGGTTAAAGATTCGTTTACTTATATAGTAAGCTTTTATAATTTAGTTTTAAAGGTCTTTAAAGACTTTAATAATGATAATAGTAATAAAGGTATTTATATAGTACCTATAGGGCTTATTAAAAGCATTAAAAGTACTAAAAGCAAGGCTTTAGTAGTACTTTCTTTAAAGGATGCCTTTCTATATAATACTGGGTTTACTAACTATATTATTAATAGTTGAAAATAGTTTACTAATTATAAACTTAATAATAGCTTACTGAGGACAATTTATATAAGAAAAGGTCCTTTAATATTTAAGGGCTTTGAAACCGCTATATTTATAGTACTTTTTTAAAAAGAACCTTTTAAATATACTAAGCTTAAGTTTAAAAATATTCTATATATTCTTTAGTTTTATATTAACCTTTTTAATAGTATATTATACTATAAGGTTAGCGGTTAGGTTAAAAAGAAAGTACTATATAGCTTAATAAGGCTTTAATAGTAGTATTTAATTTCAAGACTTTAGGCTTTTTTTTAAAATTATAAAGGGTAAAGAGGCCTATTATTTACTATAATATAAGTTTTAACATTATTAGTTAAAAGTGAAAATTAATAGTAGAGCTTTTTAATAGGCCTTTATTTTAAAAGGATAGCTATTTAAAGGTCGATTTAAACTTTTAAAGGTTTAATAATAGGCTTATAGAGTTAAATAGCAATAGTACTATTAACTTTAATTTAAACATTTAAAAGGTAAAGCCTTATAGGCTTAAGGGATTTAAGTCTGGTTATAAAGAAGGCTATATTTAGGATATATTTAAAAGAATAAAGCTTTATTAGCTTATAAAAGGCCTTAATAGTTTAAGTAACCTTAACTTTAAAAGATTTAGTTAAGGTAGACTTACTAAAAAGCTCTATTAGCTTATAAAAGGCTTTAATAGCTTAAGTAACCCTGGCTTATTTAATTAAGAATAAGCTTAAAAAGGCTATATACTTAAGGAGGCTATTAAAAATATCTTTAATATTACTATAGACTATTATAGTAAATTGCTTTAAATAGTATTAAAATAGTATATTAAGTTAGGTTATATAGACTTAATATTATTAAAAAAGACCAGTAAAATTACTACTAGGCTTTTAAACTTAGATTTAATAAAAAAAGTAGATTTTTAATACTTAGTTTATAATAAAGTTAAGGTAGTAAGAAGGCTTTAATTTTCTACTATTTTAGACTTACTTAAGGTCTTAGGTTCTATTAAAGGCAATACTTTTAAAATTAAGCCTATATCCTATAATAGGCTCCTTATAATATTAATTTTAATAGACTAAAAATCCCAGTTTAAGTAGGCCTTTTATTTATTAAATACTAAAGGACTAACTATACTAAATACTATAAAAGGCTTTTTTAAAGGCTTAAAGAACTATTATAATAGGTACCTTATTTATTTCTATTATAACGGTAGAAAAGAAATTAACTATAAATTATAGGCCTAGTTTTTTATTAAAGGCGTTAAATTTTCTACTTTTAAGCCCTATATTTATAAGCAAAATGGCCTAATTAAACGTTCTATTAAAGTATTTTTAAATCAGTTATAGGCTATAATAGTATTATTATAGTTCTTTTAGTATTTATAATACTATATAGTGCCTATAGTATTTAAATTAATTAACTATACTATAGTTAATAATAGGGACTTAACTTTCTATTAAACGTTTTATAATAAATTAAAGCTTTCTTTTTTTTATAAACTAGACTTAAGCTGGTTTAAGGCTATAGGCTCCTTTATAAAGCTCTTTATTTTAATTAAAAAAAGTTTAAAGCTTTAAAGCTATAAGCCTATATAAAGCTTAGTAAGCTATTGGCTGTCTTTAAAAATAAGACCTACTAAATATAGATATTAGTTAAAAGGGTAGTAGTAAAATCTTTCTTTATAAATATAGTAAATAAATCTACTGTAATTTAAAGTATTATTGTTATTTTAAAAGGGGATTTAAGCTGAAAGAAGGTAAAGCTACTATAATTAGTAGATAAAGATAGTAACCTATGCTTTAAATATAACTTAATTGGCCAATTAAATTTGGAAATTAGCTAATAGGCTAATATTGAAAAATTCTTTAATAGTAAACTAATTAATAGGCTTACTATTTAAAAGGCTATAATCGATAGTAGTTTAAAACCTTTTAATAGGCCTATTATAGGCTTTAAGGTTAGTTTAGAACCTTCTATTAAAGACTACTTATCGATAGAAGTAAAAGAACTATACTTAAGTATAAGTAAAGATATTAAAATAAACATTAGTTAATTTATTAAATTAATACTAATTAAAGTTAAGGCCTATTACTATAAGGTTTTTAAGGGTCCTTTTAATATTAGTTTATTACTTTAAATACTAAAATAAGTATTAAAGAACTTTAAAAAATCTTATTAATTAAAGGCTATATATAGTAAATTTAAGTAAATAGTTAATTAAAAAACCTTTAAGTTCCTTTTTTAAGGTATTTTTTTTAAAGACTATATGCTATTAACTAGTAGGTTAATACTATATAAGAAGATTAATAAAGAAAATAGGCTTTTAAAGTTTAAAGTTAGGCTAATTATTAAAGGATTTTTATAAAAAGAAGGCTTAGATTTTATAAAGACCTTTGCCTTTACTATTATACTATTTACTTAATATATATTATTAACTATAGCAGCTTTATTAAATTGGGAAATAAAGTAGATCGATTTTATAAAGGTATTTCTTAATAGCTATTTAAAAGAGGAGAATTATATAATAATACTTAAAGGCTTCTATAAGTTTTACTAATTAATAGACTTAATTATTAAAGTTAAGCTATATAAGTAAAGCTTTAAGTTTAAAATTAACTAAATAATTTATCTTTTTAAAGCCCTATATAGCTTAAAGTAAAGCCTTAGACTTTAATAAGTTAAACTTACTAAATTACTAAAAGAAAAGGGTTTTATAATACTAATTTCTAACTGTTATAAGATTCCACACCTCTATAGGACTTACCTAACGTTATAGTCCACTTTATACAATTCCTTAAAAGGATCTGTAGCTTAAGAGCTTTTAAAGGAAGCTCCTTATTTTATTCTTACCTTTTACTATAAGTTATATCCTATATACAATGTAATTATTATATTCTTATTTCTTTTCTTATTCTTTTCTTCTTTCCTATATACAAATATGCTTAATAACCTTCCTAGCCTTAATTTCCTATAGTAAATCTAACCTTAGAAGATACCTTTACATCCTTCTTTATAAAGGAAGCTTTTATTAAGCCTTCTAACTATATACCTTCTATATTAACTATAAAAGCCTATATAAAAAACCTCTTTAAGAAGGTTCTTTAGGAATTCCCTTTAAACTTTTTTATAAACCTTTTTATAAAACCTCCTTTAAAGCCCCTTTTAGAATCTCCTTTAGAACCTTCTTTTTAAGAACCTCCTTAAAAAGCCTCCGTTAAAACCTCCCTTAAAATCTTTTTAAAAAGCCTTTATTGGAACTTTCTTTAGAACCTCCTTAAAAAGTCTCTTTTAAAACCTCCTTTAAAACCTTCTTAAAAACCTCCTTCGGAACTTCTTTAGAAACTTCCTTTAAGAACTTCCTTTAAAAGTCTCCTTAAGAACCTTCTATTTAAACTTCTTACTAAAAGGTTATAATATTAATAGCTATAACTAACTGGTTAAATTGCTAATATACTTAATTAAAATTAAATACTACTATAGTACTTTATTAATATAATATTAATATACTTTCTATAACCGCTTCCTACTTTATAGCTATAAAGGACTATTTAAAAGCTCTTCTTTAACTTTTAAAGATTCTCCCCTTTTATAAATACTTTATAGTTTGCTTTTTTTTTAAGGTTAAAACCAATAGAAAACAATAAGCTTATTTACTTACTTTTTATATAATAAAGGACTTTCGAACTTTAATTCCTTAATATAAGCCTTATATATATTCTATCTTTAAAGTATATAAATTAGCCTTCCCGATACTTTCAAACAATTCCTATATCCTTTAAAAGCTAAGCAAAGAGTCTAAGTCTAAAGGCTTTTAAAGAAACTAATTACCAGCTCTTCTTTTATAAAATAAAGAAGAATTCCTTTCCTTTAATATATAATATCTATTTTAATTAAGATCCCTTTTAGAAGAGCTTTTATAATCTACTACTTTATTTAAAAATCCGCCGGTCTCCGACCTCTTTTATACCTAAAACCTTCTTTAGCTTTATTAGTAACTTATAATACTCCTTTAAGAAAATAGACCTTCTTTATTTATAAAGGCTATAGAGACTTTTTAAGTCCCTTCTTCTTTATTGACTAAAGGGTCGATAGAAATAGACTAGGCCGATTTTAAAAAAAAGCCTTGACATTTAAAAGAAAAGTTAGTAAAAGTAAAATATAAAAAGGTACTAGTAAATGGAAATAAAAATATAGAAAGTATAGAAAATAACTTATCTACTTTACCTATAGTAATGGCCTTAAAAGACCTTAAATTAAGCCTTACTATCTTTTTATAAAATGCTAAAATATCCTTTTATAAAACACTTATTAATTTACCGGCTGGCTTAAACCCTATTAGGATCCTTAAACTTCCTTTCTCTATAGATATAAAGAGTCCCCTCCTTTTTTTAAAAAAGCCTAGTTTATTACCATTTTCTACTGATAATAATAATATTAAATAACCTTTTAAAAATAGCTATTTTTAATATTATAGAACGCTTAATATCGCTATACTTTAAAAGCTTATCCTAACCGATTAGCTTCTATTAAAGGCTATTATAAATAATAAACGATAGGGATTTACCTTATATATACTATTAAGCTATTAGCTTAATACTATCTAAAATATCCTTATTTAGTAGTTATAAAGCTTTACTATTTAACCGTTTAATACTAGCTTTTATAATAAATCTTCTTAAAATATTAATTAGTAATAGCTTAATTAAACTACCAGTAGAGGTTATTATCCTTTCTATACTACTATTAGTTTAACTAATAAGTTAGAAGGATTTAATTAAATAAGCTTACTTACTTTTAAAGGACGACTTAAATAGCAATCTATTTTTAAAAAAGGACAATTACTTAAAGCTTATCCTATTAACTTATCTTTATAAGGTTTAGAAAAGTAATAAAGATTAAGATTTTCGGACTATCCTTAATATCTAGAACTTTATAAGATTAATAAAACAATGGTAAAAGATAGTATATACCTTTAAGGCCTGTTTAACCTTTAAAGCGTTTGATTTTTTATTAAAATGTTTACTATTAAAGGGATAGAATAATAAAGAATAAAAGCGTTAGGATTTAATATAGAATCTATTATTAAAATAGACCGAAATACTATAGTTTATTACTACCTTAACTGTAATAATAGACTAGAACTGCCTTAATTTTCTAAAAAGGTCTATAGTATAAAATACTATAAAAAGAATTGCAAAAGATATAAAAGTAAACTATCTTACTGTTAAACTAGGTCCCTGTGAGGCCTAAGTTTACAGTGGGCGGCTGCTATTATACTACGTGGTAGAAGCTTAAGTTGGAAAGCCTACCTGTCAGCTACCCGGCATTTGCCCGGCACCTTACTTCACTGCAGGGCTATTCAAAGGCCTGCATCCCGCTAACCAGTAGGCCAAACTGCCTATAATTTTATATTTAGGCTACTAAGGCCTACTACTGTAGGCAATATAAGTGGCCTAACCTTAACCCTACGTTGACCTACACTTTAGGTTAAAGGTACTTAGTTTTGCAGCCCTTTTATATAGCCATAAGTCGATTTTTAAAAAGCTGTAAACTATACTAACTTAACTGCCTATAAAACCTATAGCCAACCACTGGGCTAACCAAATTGGCTAAAAATTGGTAGGCCTATAGTTAAGTAGGTATATTATTACTATACTAAATTATAAGCCTATAGGCCCTATAGGTCAGGAGCTATAGAGAGTTTAATAAGTGGTTTATAGGGCTTAGTAAACCTCGGGTTTAACTAAATCGTACTCTAGCCTATCTGCCCGCTAGGGTATGCAAGGCACCGTACGTCAGTCGGTAAGTATATAGTAAAGGTCGAGTACAAACCCTACTATAGAGACTATTATAGTGGATTTATAGAAAGTTAGTACTACAATATAATTATTTACCTACTATATTTCTGTTCTATAATACCTATATAGTACTGTATTCTAATACCCCAGCACTAAGCTATAGGTATTATATATAAGACTTCCGCTATACTGTAAGCTAATATATAAGTATTAATTACAGGGCCTCTAGGCCTATAATTAGCTATATTTATTCCAATAGGTTATAAGCCTAGAAGATACTTAATTAGGTTATAGGCTTATAAGCTTAAGCTTAAAGCCTTTTATAAATAACAGCTTAAGCTACTATAGACTACGTTACAAGTAGGCTATAAAATCACTGATTTTAAAGCCTACCTATTAAAGTAAGGTTATAAAGTAAATACTAAGCTTACCTTACCTTATTAGGTTTTTTAAGGGCCTATAAGGTTTAAATTTGCACCTGCTACCAAATTTATTATACCGTAAGGTACGTAAAAATTAAGCCTAATAGGGTATTAAAGGCTTATAAGCTATAAGCTTATAAGAGCTAGAAATAGCCTTCTACTTTAACTATAGCTAGATAGATAGTTCTGTAAATCCTAAAGGCAGGTAAAAAAGTAAGAAGATAAAGCGACCTTCTTAGCTATTACTACTGTTAGTAGTTGCAGTACTTTACTATATAAAATAGCCTATTCTTTAAGGCTTTTAAATACTGTAAACCTAGCCTTCTTACTATATAAAGTAAACTATAGTTAAAGCCCTAATTAAAAACGGTACTAAGTTAAGGTCTTAAAGCCCTATAGAACGCTTTAGCGGCAAGTATACTAAGCCTCCTATAGATTCGAAAATGCAAAATACAGGGCTTAGGTAGGGGTCTTCTGGGGGAGAAGAATCAGTAGATTCTTACTGTATACAGGCCTTTACTATTTAATTAAGGAAGTAAGAGGCTTAGATTTAATAGTTATAAGGTACTATAACCGAAGTAGTAGAGTAAATTAAGCTTTTAATAATAACTTAAAGCGCTTTAAATAGGCCTAAGGCTACTGTAACTACTCCTTTAGTAGTAGCTAAAGCTATATACTAAGAAGCTATAGCAGCCTACCAATTAAGGCTTAAGGCTAATAGTAGTTCCGTTAAGGTCCTTTATACTACTATTGCTATTAAAATGACTAAAAAGGTCTATAAATTCCCTACTAACTAAAGGCTTATAGGCCCTAAGAATTTTAATCTATAAAAACAGGGCTTAAATATTATACTATATACTATCGATATAGCTACTTTTATAGAAAACCCTACTATAGTAGCCTACTAAAGTGATACTAAATAGGCTTTACTATTAATATTACTTTAAAATAGTATAGCCTTAGGCCTTTAGGCTTCTATTTTATAGTAAATAAGCCCTATTAAAGCCTATAAACTGCTTATATAGAGGTATTTCTATAGTACTAAATTATAATAAAGGAACCTCTATAGGGAATACTACTCCTTAAACTTCTACCAATTTACAAGCTCTTTAATAGACTTTAACATTAAGTTCTTTAATACAGTTAGCTAGCTTATACTAACCGGTATCGATTTCTAGACTATAGATTAAGTAAATTAATACCTATAGACTATAGAAAAGAACTTTCTATAGTAAACTAGAAGGTAATAGAGCGCTATACAGACTATTAAAGTACTAGGCTAAAATATAAACGCTATTAACTTAAGCTTTCTAATAGCAGACCTACTGGAAAAACAGCATATTCTAGCCTTTATTACCACTAAAGGCATAGCCTATAAAAGTAAAGAAGGCCTTTATAAAAGTGCTAAAAAGAAGGTCTTTTTAAGTAAAAAGCTTAAAAGTAATAGTAATAGTAGCCTTAATAGCCTAAATAGCTTTCCTTAAAAGAAAAAGAAGAAAGGCTTTAAAAGGCCTAAAGGCCTTAAAAAAAGGCCTAAAGTTAAAGATTTATTTACCTATATAGTAAGCTCCTATAATCTAACTTTAAAGGTCTTTAAAGACTTTAATAGTAATAATAGTAATAAAGGTACTTATATAGTACCTATAGGGCCTATTAAAGGCATTAAAAGCACTGAAGGTAAGGCCTTAGCAGTACTTTCTTTAAGGGATGCCCTTCTATATAATACTAGGTCTATTAACTATATTATTAACAGTCGAAAATAGTTTACTGACTATAAACCTAATAATAGCTTACTAAGGATAATTTATATAGAAAGGGATCCTCTAATGCCTAAGGGCTTTAAAACCGCTATATTTATAGTACTTTTATAAAAAGAACCCCTTAAATATACTAAGCTTAAGCTTAAAAATACTCTATATATTCCTTAGTTTAATATTAACCTTTTTAATAGTATACTATACTATAAGGTTAGTAGTTAGGTTAAAAAGGAAGTACTGTATAGGCCTAATAAGGCCCCGATAGCGGTATTTAATTTCAAAGCTTTAGGCTTTTTCTTAAAATTATAGAGGATAAAGAGGCCTATTATTTACTATAATGTAAGTTTTAACGTTACTAATTAAAAGCGAAAATTAATAGTTAAGCTTTCTAATAGGCCTTTATTTTAAAAGGATAGCTATTTGAAGGTCGATTTAGACCTTCGAAGGCCTAATAATAGGCCTATAAAGCCAAATAGTAATAGTACTATTAGCTCTAATTCAAACGTCTAAAAGGTAAAGCCCTATAGGCTTAAAGGGTCTAAGTCTGGCTATAAGGAAGGCTATAACCGGGGTAAACCTAAAGAAATAAAGCTCTATTGGCCTATAGAAGGCCTTAATAGCTTAAGTAACCCTAACTCTGGAAGATTTAGTTAGGGCAGACCTACGAAAAAGCTCCGTTAGCTTATAGAAGGCCTTAATAGCTTAGATAATCTCGGCCTACTTAATTAAAAAGAGGCTTAAGAAGGCTATATACTTAAGAAGGCTATTAAAAATATCTCCAATACCGCTATAGACTACTATAGCAAATTGCTCTAGATAGCATTAAAATAGTATATTAGGCTAGGTTATATAGGCCTAATACTGTTAAAAAAGACTAATAAAATTACTACTAGGCTTTTAAACCTAGATTAAATTAAAGAAGTAAATTTTCAATACTTAGCCTATAATAAAGCTAAGGCAATAAGAAGGCTTCAATTTTCCACTATTCCGGACCCTTCTAAGGTCTTAGGTTCTATTAAAGGCAATACTTTTAAAATCAAGCCTATACCCTATAATAGACTTCCTATAGTATTGATTTTAGTAGACTGAAAATCCCAGTTTAAGTAGGCCTTTTATTTACTAAATGCTAAAGAACCAACTGTACTAAGCGCTATTAAAGGCTTTTTCAAAAGCCTAAAGAATCGCTATAATAAGTACCCTATTTATTTCTACTACGATAGTAGGAAAGAAATTAACCATAAATTATAGGCCTAGTTTTCTATTAAAAGCGTTGAATTTTCTACTTTTAGACCCTATATCCATAAGTAAAATAGCCTAATTAAACGCTCTATTAAAGTATTTTTAAACCAGTTATAAACTATAATAGTGTTATTATAGCTTCCTTAATACTTATAGTACTATATAGTACCTATAGTACTTAAATTAGTTAACTATATTACAATTAGCAATAGGGACCTAACTTTCTATTAAACGCTCTATAATAAATTAAAGCCTTCCCTTTCTTATAAACCAGACTTAAGCTGGTTTAAGGCTATAGGCTTTTTTATAAAGCTTCTTATTCCTATTAAAAAAAAGTCTAAAGCTCTAAAACTACAGGCCTATATAGAGCCTAATAAGCTACTGGCTATCTTTAAAAGTAAGACTTACTAAGTATAAATACCGGCTAAAAAGACAATAGTAAAATCTTCCTTTATAAATATAGTAAACAAACCTACTGTAATTTAAAGTATTACTACTATTTCAAAAGAGGATTTAAGCTAAAGAAGGGTAAAGCTACCATAATTAGTAAATAAAGATAGCAACCTATACCTTAAATACAACTTAGTCAGCTAACTAAGTTTGTAAATTAGCTAATAGGCCAATACTAAACAATTCTTTAATAGTAAGCTAATTAGTAAGCCTACTATAATTTAAAAGGCTATAATCGATAGCAGTTTAAAGCCTCCTAATAGGCCTATTATAGGCCTTAAAGCCAGCTTAGAACCTCCTATTAAAAACCACTTACCAATAGAAGTAGAAGAACTATACTTAAATGTAAGTAAAGATATTAAAATAGGCACTAGCTAATTTGTTAAATCAATACTAACTAAAACTAAGGCCTATTACTATAGGGTCTTTAAGGGTCCTTTTAGTATTAGTTTATTACCTTAAATACTAAAATAAGTACTAAAGAACCTTGAAAAATCCTACTAACTAAAGGCTATATATAGCAAATTTAGGTAAATAGTTAATTAAAGAACCTTTAAGTTCTTTTTTTAAAGCGCTTTCTTTAAAGACTATACATTATTAACTAATAAGTTAGTACTATATAAAAAGACTGATAAAGAAAATAGGCTTTTAAAGTTTAAAGCTAGGCTAATTATTAAAGGATTCTTATAAAAAGAAGGCCTAGATTTTACAAAGACCTTTGCCTTTACTATTATACTATCTATTTAGTATATACTATTAACTATAGTGGCTTTATTAAATTAGGAAATAAAGTAGATCGATTTTATAAAGGTATTTCTTAATGGCTATTTAAAAGAAGAGAATTATATAGTAATCCTTAAAGGCTTCTATAAGTTCTACCAATTAACAGATTTGGCCATTAAAGCTAAACTATATAGGCAAGGCTTTAAGCTTAAAACTAACTAAATAATTTACCTTTTTAAAGCCTTATATAGTTTAAAATAGAGCCTTAGACTTTAACAAACTAAACTTACTAAGCTATTAAAAGAAGAAGGTTTTATAGCGCTAATTTCTAACTTTACTATCTTCTATAATCCTAAGGCTAGGATTTTTATAATAACCTACGTTAATGATTATTTAATTATAGGCTTTAATAAAGCCTATATTTAACGGCTTAAAAAAAGCTTAAATAAGGTCTATTTAATAGAAAATAAAGGGCCGGCTTCCTTCTTTTTAAAGGTCTAAATAATAAAGGATAAGTATCGCTCCTTTCTATAGTTTAGCTAAGTCTAATATATATAGGAAGTAATTAAGACCTTTAACTTTAAAAATAGCTGTAAAATACTAGTTCCTTTATAGCCTAAAATAGTAGCCTAATATAAAGATCCTAAATTAAAAGGAAGCCCTATAAGGAAGTCAGATCATATACTATTTTAGTATATAGTAGGTACTATAATATATCTAATAACCTAAATAAGGCCTAATATTGTTTTTACAGTACAGTAGCTTTTAAAGAGTATATAGTAGCCTACTATAATAAACCTAAATACCGTTAAAAACCTTCTAAAGTATTTAAATAATATAGAGAACTTAATAATCGCTTATAGCTATACTACTGGACTTACTAAAAAAGAAGGTACTATAGTACTTATAGACTTTACAGATTTAGACTTTATAGAAGACCTAAAGGACTTAAAATCTACTTATAGCTTTATATTTAAAGTGGCTAAAAGCCCTATAAACTAGAAATCAAAGAAGGCTAGTACTATAAGCCTCTTTACTTTAAAGGCTAAAACCGATATACTTACTAAGGCTATTTATAAGGCTCTATAAATTAGGGAGGTTTATAAAGAGCTAAGGTATACTTTAGTAGGCTCTATCCTTCTATATAATAATAATACTAGCTCTATAATTATTGCCTATAACCTAGCCCTTTACAATTATACTAAATATATATTATTAAAATACTACTAAGTTAAAAAGTAAGTTAGGGTATTATAGGTTACTATTAATTACCTAAATACTAAATAAATACTGGCTAATAGGCTAATTAAACCACTGGCTAGCTAAAAATTTAAAACCTTTATTGGTCTTTTAGGCTTAAAGAATAGGCCTATAAAGGAAAAGTTAATAGAAGAATAGATTGAAAAACTACCCTCTCTATATTTAATTTTCCTTTATAATTTAGCTTATAAAAGTAATTACTTAATGCTTAAATATATAGGCCTTAATGCCTTATATACCTTATATTTTAGTTTTTTAATTAGCTAGTTAGTTCATTAGTGTTAACTTACTATAATAGGCCTTAGATTTAAATCTAGGCCTATTACTTACTATAAGTAAAGAAGGGATGTTAAATTAAGTCCCTATAAAGCCTAAGTTTACAGTAGGTAGCTGCTATTATACTATATAGTAAAAGCTTAAGTTAAAAAGCCTACCTATTAGTTACCTAGTACTTACCTGGCACTTTACTTTACTATAGGGCTATTTAAAGGCCTACATTCTACTAACTAGTAGGCCAAACTGCCTGTAATTTTATATTTAGGCTACTAAGGCCTACTACTGTAGGCAGTATAAGTAGCCTAACCCTAACCCTACGTTAACCCGCACTTTAGGTTAGGGGTGCTCGGTTTCGCAGCCCTTTTATATAGCCGTAAGTCGATTTTTAAAGAGCGATAAATCACACTAACTTAACTGCTTATAAGACCTATAGCCAACCACTGGGCTAGCCAAATTAGCTAAGAATTAGTAAGCCTATAGTTAAATAGGTATATTATTACTATACTAAATTATAAGCCTATAGGCCCTGTAGGTTAGAAGCTACAGAAGGCTTAGCAAGTAGTTTACAGGGCTTAGTAAACCTTAGGTTTAACCAAGTCGTACTCTGGCCTATCTGCCTGCTAAGGTATGTAAGGCACCGCACGTCAGTCGGTAGGTATGTGGTAGAGGTCAAGTACGAACCCTACTATAGAGACTATTACAGTGGATTTACAGAAGGCTAGCACTACAATACAATTGTTTACCCACTATATTTCTATTCTACAGCACCTGCGTAGTGCTGTATTCTAGTACCCCAGCACTGAACTATAGGTATCACGCGTAAGACTTCCGCTGCACTGTAAGCTAGTATATGAGCACTAATTACAGGGCCCTTAGGCCTGTAATTGGCCATACCTATTCTAATACTTACTATAAACAATAAAGCAATAGTATTAAAGGATATTACCGTCCTTATATAAACTATAGCTTAGTACTTTTAATTAAAAGTAAGGCTTAGAACTTATAAGAGATTATCTTTTTATCTATTAAAATGCTAAAAGCTACTTAACTTTCTATAAAATACTAATAAATTTTATCAGCCTTAACCGAAATAAAGCTAAATGCTTTTATTAAGGCTTATAGTAATTCTTTACAGTAGTAATCTGCTTTTACTAAAATAGAAGGCTAATATAAGAATCCTATATTCTATAAAAGTATTACTTTAATACTTTTAGCTTATACCGAGTATACTTTTAATAGGCCTAATATAGAATATACCAAATACCTCTATTTAATCGATAGTTACTAGAATAATAACTTTTCAGTTAACTAAAATAAGCCTAAAGGAATTATACAATCTAGATTTATATAAAACTTTTATAACCTTTTCTTAAGTCTAATCCCTAAAAATAAAGCCCTTTAATTAAAAGTTCTACCAATCTTATTATTTTTAAAAAAGGAATCTGTCTTACCTAAGTATATAACCAATAATCTATTATTTTCTAAACTCTATTAACAATTCCCTTTTAATAAAGAGAAGCCTTAATATAAGAAATTTAATACTATAGACTATCCCCTTTTTAAGCTTTAGTTTAAAGACCAACCTTTAATAGATAAGCTTATTACTATTGGCAATAAGTATTTAATTATCTACTATAATGCCTATATATAAGTAAAGTATATACTAACTACTATTATTTAAAAAAGCTAAACTATACTCCTTTATACTTAATAGTTTATAATCCTTTAAAGATTAGTGCTAACCTAATTTATCGGACTTAGCGTTTATAAAAAAGCCTACCTTAACGGTAGAATAAAAGTATTTAAAATAATAAATATAATATTAAAAAGGTTTAAGACTAATAAAAGATTAGTATATGCTAAAATAGAAGGCCTCCGATTTTCCTTTTAAAAGGTAAAAGAGAAGGGAACAGTCGATTGGTTTAAGAAAAAACGTTACTTAACTAAGATATTTAAAATAGTATAGAAGGAACTTATTTATAATATTTAAAAGACCGTTCTTCTTAAGGCTATTTTATTCTTTAAAAATTAAAATCAGTATAGTAATCTATCCTATTAATATATACTTAAGGGTAAAGCTATAAGGAATATAGAAATATAGTATTACTTTATAATCGACTAATTAAAACGTTACTAAAGCCGTTAGGATTAAGCTAAATATAGCTATCTTTAATAGGAACGAATAAGGAATTGTTATAATAATACTTACTTTAAGGATTAACCTTAAAATAATTACTAAAAGTTCGATTGTAAAAAGTTCGATTATTAAACTAACCGGCAACTTAAATGTCCTTTAATTACTAAGTAATAGAGAGATAAAGACCTAAAGATATAGTAGAATCTAAATAAATACCTTAAGTATTAAAAGGTTAAGAATTAATATCGTTAATACCGATAAGCCTATAGTTAGTTTCTTTAATAATAACTTTAAATATAATAATACCGGTATGCTTAAAAACGATAGTAATATCTTTAATAATAACCTTAACTTCGATAATAAAAAGAACTAAATCTATTATACTTTTAAAGTAAGAGACATTTATATATATTTAATATTTAAGATATAATTAACCTACCGGCAATACTTTATAATATTTTAAGTACTGTAAAACCTGCCTTATTATATAGAAGATTACTTAGTAGTTTCTATTACTAAAGACCTTAATTAAAATATCTTCTACTTAAAAAAAAAAGGCAAGGCTTTTTTATAAAGTATAACTTTTTAAAAGCTAAACCTTACTAATACTTTATATATATTCCTCTTTTCTCTTAACTTTAATATATTTAAGTCTATCTTTTACAATACCTTTACTTAAATAAAAGTACCTATTTTACTAACTTTAAATGGTAAAATAGAGTAAATCTATACCGATATAGAAGCTAAAAGATATACTATCGTTAAAAGACTATTAAAATAAATCCTAAATATTAAATAAATATCTAGTAAACCTTTTAAGCTTTAAGATATTAAATAGAGGTTATAATAAACTTTTAACTAAGTAAAGTTTTAAATTTACCTATACAGTAAAGACTATAAAGAATAGAAAGTAATGTCCTCTATTTTAATTATAGTAAATATAGTTAAATCTTTAAAAGTTAAAATCCTATTTAACTAATCCTTTCTATAAAATTACTAAATAGACCTCCTTTTATTTTAAAGCTATATAGAAGTTAAAAGATATTAAGGTTTAAAGGTACTATATTTTATTAAATAGGAAGGAATTAAAAAAAGAAAGAACTGGTTTAATGTTAAAGCTATAAAATTAAATACCATTCGATTAAATAAGAAGAAATATTTTACAGTTAAATACTTAAGCTTAAAGAAGGATTGTATTTACTTATTTTTAGAATTAATAGAAATATATAATACTCTTTAATATAGGAACTGCTATATTCTATACCATAATATTTTTAAAAAGTCTATTAAGATCTATATATTTTAAAAGATAAAGACTTTATATACTATTACTTTTAAAAGCATTGTTAAAATATTAAAAGGATAGTCCTATATAAAGAACTACCTTATTAAGTACTACTTTAATATAGAAAGGAATTAAAGACATCTATCCCCTTTATTTTAATTAAAAGACTTTTTAAACTTCTTAAAGAAGGAAACGATAGAAGAGACTTAAGATAAAAATAAAAAAGAACTTTTTAACTTAAAACCTAAGCCTAACTTACTATAAAAGGAGTTATTAGAAAATCCTTTCGACTTATTAGATAATAAAGATAAAGAAAGAAGGGAGAATTTAAAACCACGACTTATTTTAAGAATTATTAAAGATAAAAAGGTCTTAAAATATAGGCTTAAAAATAAAATATATATTTATAAAGATAGTCCTTTCTTTATAAATAAACTTAAGAAGTTGGTTTATAACTTTTCTACTATTTAAAAAGATTAAGGATCAATCGACCTTTCCTTTAAATACTATATAAAGATTTAGCTTGTCGATAACTAATATAAATAAAAGGTAGCTTTTAAACTATACTACCTTAACTTTAAAAATTGTAATATAATAAATAAACTATTTAATAGACTATACTATTAAAGTCTTATATTTACTATTACCTTTTTAATTGCCTTTAAAGCCTTAGTCTTTATAGTCTACTAAATTATAAAAGGTAAAGTAAAGAGCTATCTAGTTATCGACCTTTATATAATTAATTAAGTTATAATACCGGACTTTTATTTACTATCCTTTACTTATATTATTATAGAAAAGTTATAAAAAAAGGCTTAGATTATAATAGTCGATACTATTAAGTTTTTTTACTAATTTTTAATTATAAAAAAAGATAGGCTAAAACTTACTATTATTTTAAAATATAAAGTAAAAGCTATAAAGGTAGCTTCTATAGGTTTTTACAACTTCTTTTTATATATTTAATAGTAAATAGACTATTTTATTAAAAAAGCAGGACTTACCTATTACTATATTATATATATCGACAATATCGTTATTTTCTTAAATAACGATAAAGACTATCTTAAGTATATTTAGTAAGTTTTTAAGATATTTAAGAAGATTAAATTAGGATTGTCCTTTAAAAAGTCCTTTTTAAAATATCCTTCCGTTTATTTCCTTAAGTTTAAAGTAAATAAGAAAGGAATAAAAAGAAGAATTATATAACTATACCCAAAGGCTTTTATAAGTTCTATTAAAAAGCAGACTCAGCTATTAAAGCCAAACTATATAGGTAAAGCTTTAGGCTTAAAACTAGCTAAATAATTCGCCTTTTTAAGGCCTTATATAGCTTAAAGTAAAGCCTTAGACTTTAGTAAACTAAACTTACTAAGTTATTAAAAGAAGAGGGTTTTATAGCGCTAATTTCTAACTTTACTATCTTTTATAATCTTAAAGCCAGGATTTTTATAGTAACCTATATTAATAATTATTTAATTATAAGCTCTAATAAGGCCTATATTCAATAGCTTAAAAAAAGCTTAAATAAGGTTTACTCAATAGAAAATAGAAGGCCGGCTTTCTTTTTTTTAAAGATTTAAATAATAAAGGATAAACATTACTCTCTTCTATAGCTTAACTAAGCCTAATATATATAGAAAGCAATTAAGACCTTTAACTTTGAAAATAACTGTAAAATACTAGTTTCTTTATAGCCTAAAATAGTAACCTAATATAAGGACCCTAAACTAAAAAAAAGCCCTATAAGTAAGTCAGATTATACGCTATTCTAATATATAGTAAGCACTATAATATATTTAATAACCTAAACAAAGCCTAATATTACTTTTACAGTACAGTAGCTTTTAAAAAGTATATAGTAGCCTACTATAGTAACTCTAAATGCCGTTAAAAACCTTTTAAAGTATTTAAACAGTATAGAGAATTTAATAATCACTTACAATTATACTACTAGACCTACTAAAAAAGAAGGCACTATAGTACCTATAGGCTTTATAGATTTAGACTTTATAAGGGACTTAAAGGACTTAAAATCCACCTACAGCTTTATATTTAAAGTAACTAAAGGTCCTATAAGCTAGAAATTAAAGAAGGCTAGTACTATAAGCCTCTTTACTTTAAAGGCTAAAACCGATATATTTACTAAGGCTATTTATAAAGCTCTATAAATTAAGGAGGTTTATAAAGAGCTAAGGTATACTTTAGTAGGCTTTACCCTTCTATATAGTAATAATATTAACTTTATAATTATTACCTATAACCTAGCCTTTTACAATTATACTAAGTATATACTACTAAAATACCATTAGGTTAGAAAGTAAGTTAGGGTATTATAGGTTACTATCAATTACTTAGATATTAAACGAATACCGGCTAATAGGCTAATTAAACTACTGGTCAGTTAAAAATTTAAGACTTTTATAGGTCTTTTAAGCTTAAAGAATAAGCCTATAAAGGAAAAGTTAGTAAAGGAATAAATTGAAAAACCACCCTCCTTATATTTAATTTTCCTTTATAATTTAGCTTATAAAAGTAGTTACTTAACGTTTAAATATATAGGCCTTAACGCCTTATATACCTTATATTTTAGTTTTTTAATTAACTAGTTAGTTCATTAGTTTTAGCTTACTACGGTAGGCCTTAGATTTAAATCTAGGCCTACCCCTTATTATAAGTAGAGAAGGGGTATTAAATTAGGTCTCTATAAGGCCTAAGTTTATAGTAAATAGCTACTATTATACTATATAGTAGAAGCTTAAGTTAGAAAGCCTATCCGTCAACTACCCGATACTTACCTAGCACCTTACTTCACTATAAGGCTATTTAAAGGCCTACATCCCGCTAACTAGTAAGCTAAACTGCCTGTAATTTTATATTTAAGCTACTAAGGCCTACTACTGTAGGCAATATAAATGGCCTAACCCTAACCCTACATTAACCTACACTTTAGGTTAGAGGTATTTAGTTTCGCAGCCCTTTTATATAGCCGTAAGTCGATTTTTAAAGAACTATAAACTACACTAACTTAGCTACCTATAAAACCTATAGCCAACCATTAGGCTAGCCAAATTGGCTAAGAATTGGTAGGTCTATAGTTAAGTAGATATATTATTACTATACTAAATTATAAGCCTATAGGCCCTATAGGTTAGGAGCTATAGAAGGCTTAGCAAGTAGTTTATAGAGCTTAGTAAACCTCGGGTTTAACTAAGCCGTACTTTAGCCCATCTGCCTGCTAAGGTATGCAAGGCACCGCACGTCAGTCGGTAGGTATATAGTAGAGGTCAAGTACGAACTCTACTATAGAGACTATTATAGTAGATTTACAGAAGGCTAGCACTACAATACAATTGTTTACCTACTATATTTCTGTTCTACAGCACCTGCATAGTGCTGTATTCTAGTACCCCAGCACTAAGCTATAGGTATCATACATAAGACTTCCGCTGCACTGTAAGCTAGTGTGTGAGCACTAATTACAGAGCCCTTAGGCCTGTAATTAGCCATACCTATTCCAATAAAACACTATAGTAAAATCTTCTTAAACTATATTAAGTTACTATTGTATATATATTTAGTATATTATAGTTTATAGAAAAAACTTAATAAGCTGTTTAAGAAAGACAAGCTATTTTAACTTCTATTATAATTATATACTAAGTATATTAGATTTAATTTAAATACCTTTTTAAAGTTTTAAATAAAAAGGACGCTTAAATTAGTAAAGGCCAGCTTACTTTAAAAATCAGCTTTAAAACTTTATAAACTGTCCCTTTTTAAAGATTAATAAAAGCTTTAATATCCTATTTTAAAGATAGACTATACTTATATTATATAGCTACTTATTTTAAAGCAAGTTATTAATATTAAACCAGCCCTTTATGAGTTAAAGCTATAGCTTATTAGAAATTTATATTATTAAATACCGGTATAAGTAATTCTATAAGGTAATTAGTTAATAGTATATTTAAATATAGGCTATTCTATAATTATAGTAGATAAAGCCTAATTTAAATAGATATACCCTAATATAAAGATTAAGTAAAGAACTAAATAAACTATAAAAGGAATTATTAGAAAGTTAGACCTTTTAAATATAGTAAATATTAATATATATATCTTTAATATAATCAATAGCTTACCTTATATTAATAAGTTTTCGGTTTATATCTTATTAACCTTTAAACTGGCTCCAAATATACTACTTAATATAGATTTTTTAAAAGCTAATAGAATATATATTGACTATACTATTAAGTTAATTACATTTAATATATATAAAGATATAAATATTATATTTAAATCGGTAATTAAATATACCTTAATGTCTTAAAAAGTAGTAGTAAAAGATTAAATACCTATTCTACTTTAAACTACTATACTAGTTTAAGTCTTATATAAGAATCTCCTTAAAATAAATAAAAGGGACTATATATTTTATACAAAATTAAATAGAACTTATAATATAACTTTTAATAATAACTTTCTATATATTATTTTTATAACTAATAATACTAATTAACCAATAATAGTATATTACCATTAATATATTAATAAGATTAAAGAATATATAGAGGATAAATATACAATAGTGTTATAAAAGAAAAGCACTTTTATTAATATAGTATTAAAAATAAACTTAAGTAATAAATTTAAACTAATAGAAAAACTTAAAATAGTTCTAATAGCCTTAAAAGTAACAGTCGATATTATATTAAAAGAGATAGTAAAAGATAAAGTAATAAAAGCCCTTTTTAAATATAATATTAAAAAAGGCTATTATAAAGATTTTAATCTTAATAAACTAAATAATATACTTACTATAATTGCATTAAATAGCATTACTATTATAAATATTAACTTAAACCTAATATAAAGACTTAAATTTAGTATTAAAGACTATAAGTATTTAAATAATAGTATTATAGTAATATATAAAGAGGATAAGTATATATAGATTAATTTAATTAATAGTTAGTATAATTATAAAGTAGAAGCTAAGTTTTATATATTAAATAAAGAAAATTAGGATTTAGTATATAGAATCTTCAATAAAATATACCGTTATAAAAAAGTAGATTAAACTATCATTACTATACTGTTTAATTGTTTAATCTTTTATATTTAAAAAGTTATAAATAGTATATAAAAAGGTAGAATAGTAGTAGATCTATACTTACTTAATAAAGTAGTTATTTTAAATAACTACCTTCTATTTAATTAAGATAATATATTAAATATAATTATTAATATAAATTATATCTTAACAATTGACCTATTTGCATTTTTTTATTAACTGCTTATTTAAAAGAAGCATTAGGATAGGATAGTTTTTATTAACCTATAAAGTTTAAAAATAAATAAAGTAGCTTTAATAGATTTTAAAAATTTCCTAATATATAGTTAAAGGTTTATAAACTAATAGTTAATAAAATATAGATACTTCTATAAAGCCTATATCGACAATATCGTAATTTTTTTTAAAATAGCCGATAACTATATATACTATATATTGTTGAAATACAGTACTTAGTTATGGACTTTATAGTGTATTTTGGCCTATAACCTATAGGGCCAATAACAACCAATAGCTTAGAATCACAGCGCTTACTAATACTTTACTATAGCAATCGCAGTAGTCTTTAGACCTTTAAAATAACCTAAAGCCTTAGGCAGTTAGCGTACTATAATAGTAAAACGTTAATGCTTTATATCCTATAAATAGTTTCCAGTTAATGCACTTAACAGTTAGACTTAATTAGCCAGTTAAGTCTACAGTTAATAGACTTAATAAATATTTAAGCCCTACAATTAGCAGACTTAACAAGCATTTAGGCCCTATAGTTAACAGACTTAATAGACATTTGGGCCTTAAAATAGAAAGAGGTTTGAAAAACAATATAGGGTTAAAAACCTATAATAAGTCTTATCTTTTATAACTATTTACTGTAATATTTTCCTAACTAATAAGTCAATTTAATATACTAGTTTACTATATTTTACAATACTTTATAAGCCTATATTACAATATCTACTTTTTATATATTATAAAGCATTACCTTTATAATCTACCTTCCTTTAATACCTAACTACTATTATATACTATAAATAAAGCCCTCTTTACTTTTAATATTCTATACCATTCCTTATATAGGTCTATACCTATAGGCTTATAAAATACCTATCTTAATAGATTATAAACCTAAGCTTATATTACTTAAGTAAATTTCTTTATCTTATAGCCTTTATAATAATACCTATTTTATAAACCCTATTTATTTTAAGCTACTAAAGACTTAAGAAACAGTATTTTAATACTTCTAATAATGCTTTTACTTTCCTTTTAGGCATTAAAGACCTAAAAAACAATATTCTAATACTTCTAATAATACTTCTACTTTCCTTTTAAGCCTTTAACCTCCTTTACTATAGAAAATAAAGATATACATAACCCTCCTATAAGCCTTAAAGCTTTAAAAACCTTTAGCCTTCTATCGACTTCTAACTTCTTTAAAGGCCTTAACTTTACTTAGTACTTTCAGTAGTTATAGAATAACCTTATAATTACCTTTAATAGTAAAATTAAGGCTACTATAGTAGGTTTTACTAATTAAATTAGAACTTTAAGCGTTAAAATCAACTAAGTTAATACCTATATTAATAATTTTAATACTTATCTTCTATTAAAACGTACTACTTTAAGCCCTTTTTAAGTCTTTTTCTAAACTTTCTATAGACCTACCTATACTACCTTTATCTTTAATCACTTTAGTTTATATAAGTCTATTAGCCCCAATCGCTATACTTATTATAGTACCCTTTTTAAATTAAACTACTTAAAAAGCTACTATACTTTTAGTAAAAAATCTTAATAAACAGGTCCTTTACTTTATTAAAGAATAAAAGTTCTTAAGTCTTAAGAACTAGTGCTTTTAATACCAGGCTTTTACTATTTAAATAAAGGTTTTAGGCCTTTCTAAGTTTATAAATAAGCTTAAGTTAGTTATTAATTTACTAAATGATAACTTAAAAGCCTTCCTTTTTCTTACTATTTAAAATACCCTATAAATAGGCCTACTATTTACTATCGAGGCTAAAGACTTTTTAATAACCTTTTTTTAATAATTATAAGCCTAGTATACCCCTACTTAGACTGTCCTTTAAAATAAGCTTTATAAAGCTTACTATACTATTAAATTCAATAGTTTATTAAAAGTAATTAAATACAATGCTAAATTCAATACCTTTATTATAAGGCTTTAAGGCTTAAGTATTATAATTTAGTTTATCGACTTGGTTAATTACTATTTAAGCTTACTAAAAGGTAGTTTTCTACTATAATATAAACGCTTTAAAGCTTTAATTTGCTAAAATAAGTACAATTTTAGCTATTCTTACTACCTTATATTAAAATTTTTATAAAAGAAGCTTTTAACTAAGACTTATATTTCTAATACTACAATTGTCTAAGCTCTTTTTATACTTTATTCTTATATTACCTTTGTTAAAGATTTTAAAGCCTTAAGGATTTTAAATACTTTTATAAAGAACGTTATAGAGCTTAAGTTTATTAAAAAAAAGAAAAAGAAAAAAGGAAATAAAAAGAAAGAAGATATTAAAGACCTTGGAAATTCTAAGGAAATTTCTTTTATAGTAAGCTTTAACTTTAGTATAGGCTTCTATAGTATTAAACCTTTAAAGCTAACTATACCTTATAAATATTATAGCTTTACTAAATTTACAGTATCCCTACCCTTTAAGGTCCTGCCTTTTATATCTATTAACCTAGCTAATTATACTAACTTAGCTTTAAAAAAAGTCTAGCTTTTTAATATTAAGTCTATAGTCTATATTTATAATAATAAAAACTTTTTTATTAACCTTATTAAAGTAAAGGTTAAGCTTTTAATTATAGGGGGTAGTTTTATAAGAATTATCGGCAAAGGTACTATAAAAGTTTAATTCTTTATTAGAACTTATAATAATAAGACCTATTTTTTAGCTATTAGCCTTATTAAGACCTTTTTTATTTCCACTTTTTTATTAAATATTATTAGTAAGGATTGTCTATATAGTATTAAAGGAGCTTTATATAGTTAAAAGCTTACTAATAGTAATTACAATTTTATTGTCTTTTTAAATTTTAAAAAATTAAAGTTTTACTTTAACTTTAAAGGCTAACTTTAACTGGAAATATCCTACTAACAGTACTTTAGTAGTTACTTTACTTTCTTTAAAGCCTTTAAAGCTTTTAAAATTTCAAAGAAGGTCTTCCTTAAAGCTTCTAACTTTTTAAAAAAGAATAGGTTTTTTAAAGATCTTAATAAGCCTTTATTAGCCTTAATTTAATTAACTATCCTTTAATATATATAATTTAGGTATATAGGTCTTAATCTTTTAAAGAAGACCTCTTTTATTATTAAAAGTATATTTAACTTATAGAAGGTTAGGCTTAAAGATTTAGTTTATAAAAGCTATAATACTATAAAAATCCTTTAAAGGCCTTTTAAGAATCCTATTTAGGACCTTCCTTTTACCTTAAGCTATTTAAAAAAGGATATTATTACCATTAAACCTATTCTATTATTAAAGAAGCCTTATAGTTTAATTATAATAGATTAAAAGACCTATTTTCGATTTCTTAAGCTATTAGCTATTAAAGATAATACTATTATAGTACTTTATTTACTATTTAAAGGCCTAAATAATACTTTCCAATAATACCCTACTTACTTTTACTATAATAAAGAAAAAGAAGTCCTTTCTTTAAATACCTACCTTATTAAAAAGGGCATCGGCTTCAGTATATTAAGCCTTAAAACTTCCAATTAAAATAGTCTAGTTAAGCGCTTTATTTAGGTTATTTTAAACTATCTTAAAGCTACTATTTTAACTTTAGGCCTTCCTATTACTTTTTAAAGATATATAGCCATTTCTATAGTAGAAATTATTAACTATATAGCCTAAAGCTTTAAGGATTTTATACTTTATTAAGCCTTCTATAATAAACTATTATCCTTTTAAGCACTATATTAGCTAAACCTTTTAAACTATAGGGCTATAAGTATTGAGATTATAGTATATATCCTTATTAAGGATCGAACTATAGGTTTTAAATTTACCTCTTAAGAAATTAAAGAAAGACTTATAACTATTCTAGGTTATTAAACCTATTTAATTTACTTAAGCTTAAATAAAGTTATTAAAATTAGCTTTATTAAATTTTATAAAGACCTATTAGTTTAGATTATAAGTCCTTTAAACCCTATAGGTCTTTTAAAGGTCCTTAACTACTTTAATAAGTTAGAGGAGAATATTACTATTTAAGTTTCTAAGCCTTTTATTTATAGTCCTTCTATTCTATTAATTCCTAATTTACTAGTATTTAAATTATCCTCTATACTATCTATTTAACTATTATTTAAATCTACAACTTCAGTACTTATAGTACCTTCTATTATTATTAAGATCCCTTTACTTTAAGCTTTATAAAAGTAATATAAGGAATTTATACCTATAAATAATATAGATTATAGTAAGCTTATTTCCTATTTAGTTTTCTATTATAAAAAGTGCTATTCTATAGAAGCCTTAAAGCCTAATACCTTTAAGTAAGCCTTAAAATACCTTAAAAAAAAGCAATGGTTATAGGCTATCTTTACTAAATTATACTAACTTCTTACTACTAAAACCTTCTATTTTATCTATTAATTTTAAGTTAAGAAAAAGCCTATTATAAACTATTAGATCTTTAAAGATAAGAAAAGTTTATAGGGCATTATAGTAAAGTTTAAGGTCTAATTGGTTATTTAAGGTTTTTAATAGGCCTTTAGAATCGATTTTAAATAGACCTATACTTTTACTATAGGGCTTTCAATTTAGAAAATTACATTAGCCTTTATAGCTATATTTAACTGGGATTTAAAGTAAGTAGACTTTATAAAAGCCTTTTTAAACTTAAAGACTGATTTTAATATCTATATCGAAATTCTATAGGGACTATCTAAATTTACTTATAGTAATGCCAATATTATAATACTGTTAAAAATAGCTAGATAAGACCTTATTAAAGATTAAGTTATTCTATTAAAGAAATCTTTATATAGTTTAAAGTAAGCTTCTTACCTTTAATAATAGAAGGTTTTTATAATAACCTAAGCCCTAGGTTTTAGGTCCCTTATCTCTAATATAGCTATCTATTTTTACTTAAACTATAAGATTTTTATTATTAACTATATTAATAACTACTTAATTATAAGCTTTAAGCTTCTATAGCTTTAAGCTTTAAAAAATACTATAAGAAAGTACTATATTATCGAAGATTTAGGTCTTACTTGCTACTTCTTTAATATTTAAATCGAATATAATAGGCCTTAACGGTATCTTTAGATTTACTAAAAGGCCTATATTATAGAGACAGTTAAGTACTTTAGAATTAACATTAAGTTAACTTCCTTTTTACTAAACCCTGGAATTATAAGTAAAGGCAATAGGCTTAAAACCTCTATAAGCCCTTTTAATTAGTATCTATATTAATAACTAATTAGTACTTTAATGTATGCTATAGTTTAAATCAAGCTTAATATAGCCTTTAACGTTTAGTAGCTTTTATAATATTTAATATAGCCTACTAATACTTACTTAAAAGCTGTAAAATTACTACTTTCCTATCTTTATTTTAATATTTATAATGCTATTAGTTATAGCTTTAATAGTAACTTAAAGCCTATCAGCTTTACTAATAGTAACTAAATTAAGTATAAGGAAAGTGTTAAATCTACTTACAGTTAGCTATTTACTTTAATTAAAGGACCTATTAGTTAGAAATTTAAGAAAGTATCTGCTATATCCTTTAGCACTTTAAAGGCTAAATATATTAGGCTTATTGAAGGCTTTAAGGAAGCTATATAGCTTAAAGGTCTTTTTTAGGAAATTTCCAAGCCTATTATAGGCCCTACCTTCTTATTATATAATAATAAAGGCTCTATTGTTACTACTTATAGTAATAAGTATAATTACCGAATTAAATATACTCTGATTTAATTTTAAAGAGTTAAAGAGGCTATATTTATTAAAGTTATTACTGTAACTTACCTCCCTATAAAGAAAATACTTATTAATAGCTTTATTAAAGCCTTACTTATAGTGCTATTTAATACTTTTATTTTACTATTAAACCTTTCTAAGCCCTTTTAGTTAGTACTATATATTACGGCTGTAAAGAGGGTATTAAAATATAGTATTTAATTGTAGACTTTATAGTATATTTTAGCCTATAACTTATAGGGCTAATAATAATTAATAGCTTAGAATTATAATGCTTATTAACACTTTATTACAGTAATTGTAGTAGTCTTCAGACCTTTAAAGTAACCTAAAGTCTTAAGTAGTTAGCATACTATAATAGTAAGACGTTAATACCCTATACTTTATAAATAGCTTTTAACTAATATATTTAATAGTTAGATTTAGTCAGCCGGTTAAGTCTACAGTTAATAGACTTAATAGATATTTAGGCCTTATAGTTAGCGAACTTAATAGGCATTTAGGCCTTATAGTTAGTAAACTTAATAGGCATTTAGGCCTTAAAATAAAAAGAGGTTTGGAAAGTAATATAAGGCTAAAGACCTATAATAGGTCTTATCCTTTATAACTATTTACTGTAATATTTTCCTAATTAATAAGTCAATTTAATATACTGGTTTACCATATCTTATAGTACCTTATAAGCCTATATTATAGTATCTACCTTCTATATATTGCAGGGTATTACCCCTATAATCTACCTTCCTTTAATACCCAGCTACTATTATATACTATAGATAAAGCCCTCTTCGCTCTCAGTATTCTACGCCGTTCCCTGCATAGGTCTATACCTATAGGCCTATAAGACACCTATCTCAACATATATAAATAGTATTAAACAAACTACAAGCCTTAAATTTTACCGTTAATCCTAAAAAATCCTTTTTTAAGTTTTTATTAATTAAGTTACTTAATTTCTATATAGATAGCTTTAATATAGCTACTATAGAAAATAAAGTTAAAGCTATTACTATATTAATAATACTAAATAACCTATACTTATTAAAATAGTATATTGAAATAATTGGCTTTTTAAAAAGATTTATTCTATACTATTAATAGATTATTTAACTATTAGAAGATAAAAAGGTAACTATATTAAAGGAAGTTAAAGAAAAAGACGTCTATAGTAATAAGATAAAAGAAGTAAGGACTAAATATACTTTAAAAGTAAAGTATAAGCTGACTGTTAAGGAAATTAAAGCATTTAAAGAACTCTAACGGTACTTTATTAAGCTTAAGTATTTAGTTTATTAAAATAGATATAAATTAGTATTTATTAAGATCGATATATTTAAATAAAAGATAGACATTATAGCGTTTTATATTAAAGACGATAAGTAGAACGGTAAGTCTATATTATTGAATAAAGTATAGCCTATTATATTCTTTAATAAAAAACTATCGCTATTAGAAAAACAATACTGGCTTATTAAATTAAAGGTAGTTAGCTTAATATAAATATATTATAAAGTTAGAACCTAACTATAAATATTAGTTAACTTAGTTATTATATTTATTAATTATAAGGTAATAAAAGCAATTGTTAATGCTGATATATCGTTAAAGACAGTTAATTTAATAAAATTAAATCTAAAGCTTATAATAGTAATAATATATTTAGCCTAATATCGACTGGATATATATTATATCTTTAGAAAACTTAACTTAATACCGGATATACTGTTAAGGTTAGAATTATTTAAGAATTAACTATTGGATAGTAATAAATTAGATAATATTTAGAATAAAGAGGTATTTACGGTTATATAAGCTATTATAAGTAACGATTTTAAAGTAAAATTAATAGAAGGCTATTAATAGAATAAAAAATATACCGCTATTATTTTATTTATTTAAAAGTATAAAGAAAAAACCATATTATAAAAGAAAAAAGGTAAGTTAGCCTTACTTATATTAAAATATCCTTTTAAATTAAAAGACAATATCCTATATTATATACTAAAGAATAAACTACCTTGCCTATATATCTTTAGAAATTACTTATAAGATATTTTAAAAGTAATATATAATAATAACTATTACTTTAACTATTAATAAATAGTTAAAGTACTATAAAAATATAGTATTATTTAAATAACTAAGGTAATTAAAAAGTATATTAAATATTGTTTAATTTATATTTATAATACTATATTTAAAGCTAAACCGTTTAGTAAATTAAATCTAATAAACCTAAAATTAGTTTTTAAATATACTATTTATATTGACTTTATTATCGCTTTACTAATTATTAAGTTATTTAAAATATAGGCAATACTACTTATAGGCTTTAACGTTATAATAACAGTAATAGAATAGTATAATAGAAAGACAATTCTAATCTTTAATAATATAGAATAGATAGTTAAAGAATAGGCCTATTATCTTATTATAAAGTTATAATATAGTAATTAGAGATTTCCTTTTAAAATCATTTTAAATAGAGATCTTAAATTTACAAATAAACTATAGTAAAGGATATTTAAAGTAATAAAAGCTAAACTATAAATAACTAATATTTAATACTTTAAAGGAAATAGGGCATTAGAATGTAAAAATCAGGATATTAAGATTACTATTAGATTTTATATTATAATAGATTAAAATATACTATAATTAAATATTTTACTAGCCTTATAGTACTATTTAAATATAGTATATTTATTAGCTTTTAAAATATTACTAGTTAAGTTAGTATTAAGATTTAAGCCAAAATTAACTATAGATTTAAACCTTAATATAATAATAAATATTAAAATAACGATATAGCATTTACTATATAAAGAAGAAGTTAAGGCAATAATAGTATATACTATTGTTAGTAATAAAATATATTATAATAAGAAAAAGACCCTATATATCTTTAAAAAAGATAATATAGTATATTTAAAGCTATACTATAGATATATACTTTTTAATAAGCCGCTTAAAAAGTATTTATAATAAAGGACCAGGCCGTTTAAAGTCGTAAAGAAGTATAAAGACCTAGTATATAAACTTAAACTTTTAATAAGCTAAAGAGTGTACTTAATAATCTCGATAACCTAATTAGTTTCAATACTAAAAGGCCTAAATCTATATAATAGGATACTTAAAACCCTAAATAAGGTAATTTAAATAAAAGAAGGTAATAAGTTATTTAAAATAAATAAAATAGAGGTAAAATATATTATATAGAAAGTTAAAAAGCTAAAGATAGAATATTTAATATTATAAAAAAGGTATAATAAAGGCTATAGTAAATGGCAATGTAAAGTAGCTTTATTAGAAATAGCGTTAAATATAGTATATAAGTATAAATTGTAGTATTTATTTAAAAAGAATAAACTTATTAAGGAACTTAAAAAAAGAGGACGCTTACTTAAGAAAAGAAAAATAAGCCTAATAGCTTTAAAGGAAGTGCTAAATAGTTAAAGTAAGGAGGTTATAGTTATATTAAAAATTAATATTAAGGTAGTTATTAAGAATAAAAGGTTAAACTAGCCTAATAGTAAGTTAAGGTTAGTAAATAACCTATAAAAAAGGGGTATAAGCCTTAAATAACCTATTAGTCCGAAAGTTTATAAAAAAAAATTTTTAGAATAACTTATAATATAAATAATAGCTATTAATAATATTAACCTTATATTTAACCTTTTAAAATTTCTAATCTTCTTTTATACTTTATACCTTTTTACTATACTTATTAAAGTCGTAACTTTATTATTAAATCTTAATTAATAACTTATTTATAACCGAACTGCCTTTAATAGAATAACCTATTCAAGTATTTAATAAAATGCTGTCTATTAAAATACCGCCTTTTTATAAACCGTTTATTTAGCCTATTAAAACCTTTTACCGTTATAAATAACCCTTTAAAACCAATAAATAAGTTATTCCTATTACTATTAAAAAGGGACCTAATTTAGAAAATAAACCTATTATATAATTAATAGCCTATTAAATTAAATCTATTAAAAAGAACTTTAATATTATTTCTATTAAAACAACTCCTATAAAGCTAAACCTTAATACTATTTTTATTAAGCTAACCCTTACTAAGAAAAGTCTAACTATAATTATACTTATAAAGTCTAACTTTATTACTACTTTAATTAAATTAATCTTTATTAAAAAGGTTTTAACTATAAATATTTTAATTAAAAAGACTTTAACTGTAAATACCTTAATTAAAAAAGCTTAAACTATAAATACTATAATTAAAAAGGCCTTAATTAAAAATATAATAATTAATAAGGCCTTAGTAATAAGTACTTTAATTAAGGTTTAAAACGAAATTATTAAGGTTAATTTAATAGATTGTTTAATCCTTACTATTAAAGTTAAGGAGATTAAGCTTAAACCTATTATATATAAGATTGTAGAGTTTACTAAAAAGCACTTTTTTAACTTAAATAATTTTAACTTTAAATGTATAGTATATATACTATCTTTAAGTAAGTTAATAGGCAGTATATCTATATTTTATAGAGAAACTTACAAAAGTTTCGAAAAGCTTAAATTAAAGATAGTTAGAAAAAAGGACCTTTAAATTTAAAAGGACATTGTACTTATTTTATATATTCCTTTTAAAGAAGGTTTTATCGCTTTATAAATTAATAATAAAGGATAAATCCTATTGTAAATCTATAAGTTAGTAAAAACCTATAAACTGCTTATATATATAGAAGTTAAAGCCATTTACTACCGGTTTTAAAAGGGTATATACTTTAATAATAAAAACTAGGCCTAGAAATATATAAAAAGGCCTACCGGTAAGTAAAAGAGAATCCTCTTTACCTTTATTATACTTTAAATTAAGGCTACTGATAACGAAAGTATTAAAAGGTTTATTAAATAAATTATCTACCTTTTTTAATAGCTTATTAAGATTAACGTTATTAATATTAAATCTAACCTTAAAAATGCCTGGTATATTGTTAATATTAAAACTAAAACTATTAAATACTAATATCTCTCTAAGAAGTAGAGCTTCTAAAAAAAAATTTCTTTTACAATGCCACACCCGGCGTTAGTTCTCTTTACAGTTGATCTAGTATACTATTTAAACTACCTAGGACCACCATTATAGTCATATGACTATTACATGCTTATTACATACTTATTATATAGCTGAACCTTCTACCGTCGAGTTCAATAATAAGCTTATATAATAATATTATAGCCAAACCTTTTAAACACCTCCTTTACTACCGAATTACTTATAACTATGCCGATAACTCCTTTACTAGCCTATACTAGGGCCAGGCACTAGCGCTTATATAAGGTTAAAAAGGATCCTATCTGCTACTTTTTTTCTTCCTCTCTTATATTATCTACTACATTACTTTCCTACATTACCTACTATATTAAAACTTAATCGATTATAGTACTAAGTATAAGTCTATCCTATACAACTTAATAATTAAAAGATAGTACTAATATAATGGCAGTATATAATTATACTGAAAGCCTATAAGTATAAAATCCTAAGGTTAAATTACTACAAGCACCTTAAATTGGCCGATATAATAATGGCCGTACTAAAGAAAGATAGTAAAAAGTAGAAGAATATAAGCGTCATTTATACTTAAACATACACTATATATACTATTGCTACTTTATCTATCGACCAATATACTAGACTCTGTCAATTCGGATAGGATTTAATCGATCTTAATATAGACCGGTAGATTAAAGAAGATAATATAGAGACTTAAGATAAAGCCTTTAAATAGAAGGATAAAGTGGAAGGATAGTTAGTAAAGCTAATATCGATTGTAAGTATAATAGTAAAGGCTAAAATGCCTTAATAAGTAGCCAGTTTAATGGTATACCAAATAACTTAAAGATACTGTTTACTATTGTGTTAATCGTAAGCATCTATATATCATATCTTATATATATACCACCGAACCTTAAGCTATTAAATACTAAGTTAGCCTACTTAAAAATAAAAGCAAGTATATTAAGTAGTTAACTAGCAAAAAGCAATAGGATAGTAATAAAGAATAAGTCGTTAATAAATAAAAGAATAATAATAAATAAAATAATTGTTAAGATAGGTGTCTTATAGACCTATAGGTATAGACCTGTGTAGGGAACGGCGCAGAATATTGAAAGCGAAGAAGGCTTTGTCTATAGTATACGACAGTAGCTGGGTACTAAAGGAAGGTAAATTATAAAGGCAATGCCCTATAATATATAGAAGGTAGATACTATAATATAGGCTTATAAGGTACTGTAAAATATAGTAAATCAGTATATTAAATTAACTTATTAATTAGGAAAATATTACAGTAAATAATTATAAAGGACAAAACCTATTATAGGTCTTCAGCCTTATATCGTTCTTTAATCTTCTCTCCATTTTAAGGCCTAAATGCTTATTAAGTTTACTAACTATAAAGCTTAAATACCTATTAAATCTATTAACTATAGGGCTTAAATGCCTATTAAGTCTATTAACTATAGACTTAGCTAGCCGGCTAAGTCTAACTATTAAGTATATTAGTTAGAAGCTATTTATAAAGTATAAAATACTAACGTTTTACTATTATAATATATTAACTACTTAGGGCTTTAAGTTACTTTAAAGGTCTGAAGACTACTGCAATTACTATAGTAAAATATTAGTAAGTATTGTAATTTTAAACTATTAATTATTATTAGCTTTATAGGTTATAAACTAAAATACATTATAAAGTTTACAATTAAGTACTATATTTTAATACCTTCTCTATAACTATAGTATATAGTACTAATTAAAAGGGCTTAGAAAGGTTTAATAGTAAAACAAAAGTATTAAATAGCGCTATAAGTAAAGCTTTAATAAAGTTATTAACAGATATTTCCTCTATAGAAAAGTAAGTTATAGTAATAACTTTAGTAAATATAGCTTCTTTAACTTTTTAAAATCAAATTAAAGTATATTTAGTTCGGCAATTATACTTATTACTATAAGCAATAACAATAGAGCCTTTATTATTATATAATAAAAAGGTAAGGCCTATAATAAGCTTAGAAATTTTTTAAAAAAGACCTTTAAATTACATAGCTTCTTTAAGGCCTTTGATAAGCCTAGTATATTCGGCCTTTAAAGTACTGAAAGATATAGTAAACGCTTTTTTAAATTTCTAATTAATAGGTCCTTTAATTAAAGTAAATAACTAACTGTAAGTAAATTTAACGCTTTCCTTATATTTAACTTAATTACTATTAATAAAGCCAATAGGCTTTAAGTTACTATTAAAGCTATAACTAATAGTACTGTAAATACTAAAATAAAGGTAAGAAAGTAATGATTTTATAGCTTTTAAGTAAATATTAGTAGGCTATATTAAGTATTATAAAAGCTACTAAACGTTAAAAGCTATATTAAGCTTAGTTTAAACTATAATATATATTAAAATACCAATCAGTTATTAATATGGGTACTAATTAAAAAGGCTTATAGAGGTTTTAAACCTATTGCCTTTACTTATAATTCTAAGGCTTAATAGAAAGGAAGTTAACTTAATATTAATTTTAAAGTGCTTAATTACCTCTATAATATAGGCTTTTTAATAGATTTAAAGGTACCGTTAAAGCCTATTATATTCAATTTAAATACTAAAAAAGTAACAAATAGAATTTAAATCTTTAATATCGTAATACTTTTCTATAGTATTCTTTAAAGCTTAAAGCTATAGAAGTTTAAAACCTATAATCAAGCAGTTATTAATGTAATTAATAATAAAGATCTTATAGTTTAGGTAAAAATAAATAGCTATATTAAAGATAAAGGGCTTAAAACTTAAAGTTTAAGTTATTATAAAGACCTTCTATTATTAAAAATAAAAAGCCTACTTTAAACTATATAAAGATTTCTTTAATAAAATAACTTAGTCTTTAATAAGGTCCTATTTAACTACTTTTAATAATATTATAGTATTAGTATTATTATAAATAAACTTAAATAGTCCTTATAGAATTTCGATATAAATATTAAAATCGGTCTTTAAGTTTAAAAAGGCTTCTATAAAGTCTACTTACTTTAAATCCTAATTAAATATAGTTATAAAGGCTAGTATAATTCTTTAAATCAAAAGCCTTATAATAGAAATATAGGTCTATTTAAAATCGATTCTAAAGGCCTATTAAAAACCTTAAGTAACTAATTAGGCCTTAAACTTTACTATAATACCTTATAAATTCTTCTTATCTTTAAAAACCTAGTAACTTATAATAGGCTTCTTCTTAACTTAAGATTAGTAAATAAAATAAAAGGTCTTAATAGTAAGAAGTTAATATAATTTAATAAAAATAGCCTATAACTATTACTCCTTTTTAAAGTATTTTAAAGCTTACTTAAAGATATTAAGCTTTAAGGCCTTTATAGAATAGTACTCTTTATAATAAAAAACTAAATAAAAAATAAGCTTACTATAATCTATATTATCTATAAATATAAATTTCTTACATTACTTCTATAAGGCTTAAAGTAAAAGGATCTTAATAGTAATAAAGGATACTATAAGTATTGGAATTATAGGCTTAAATAGTAGTTAAATAGATAGTATAGAGGATAATTTAGGTATTAGGGAATTAAGAATTAGTAGAATAGAAGGACTGTAAATAAAAAGCTTAAAGACTTAAATAGTAGTATCTTCCTTTAACTTATTAAAGTAATTAAGGACCTTTAAAGGACTTATAGAGCTTAAAAGACCTATAATTTAAGCCAATAGGTCTTTATAGAACTTAATAAAGTTGGTTTTAATAACTTTATTTAGGCCTAAATAGACTAAGTAAGTCTAATAACTTAAAATAGCTATAAGTTTTCTTTTAATTTTTTAAAAGGCAAGTTTAAAACCTATAGCTCGATCCTTAATAGAAATATATACTATAACTTTAATACCTATAGCTCTATAATTTAAAAGGTTTAACTAATATAATGTTTAAAAAGGTAATAGTTTATTATAAAAAGCTTAATAAAGTATAAGATCTTTAAAGCTTTAAGCTATATAGTTAATAATTTCTACTATAGGAATAGCTATATATTTTTAAAAAGTAATAAAAAGGCTTAAAGCTAAAATAGTAGCCTTAAAATAGTTTAAAATAACCTTAATAAAGCGCTTAGTTAGGCTATTTTAATTAAAAGTTCTAAAGCTTAATATATATTAAAGCCAATACCCTTTTTAATAAGGTAGGTACTTAAAAGAAGGACTTCTTTTTCTTTATTATAGTAAAAGTAAGTAGGGTATTGTTAAAAGGTATTATTTAAGCCTTTAAATAGTAAATAAAGTACTATAACGGTATTATCTTTAATAGCCAATAGCTTAAGAAATTAAAAATAGATCTTTTAATCTACTAACTAAATTATAAGGCTTCTTTTATAATAGAATAGGCTTAATAGTAATAATATCCTCCTTTAAACAGCTTAAAGTAAAAGGAAGGTTTTAAATAGGATTTTTAAAAAGCCTTTAAAAGATTTTTACAATATTATAGCTTTTATAAACTAAATCCTTAAGCCTAACCTTCTATAGGTTAAGCATACCTTTAATAATAAAAAAGGTCTTCTTTAAAAAATTAAGACTTATATATTTAAGCTATATATATTAAAGGATAGTTAATTAAATTAAAGCTAATAAAGGCTTATTAAGATTTTTAAAAGACCTATCTTCCTTTAAAAAGTTAAAAGCTTTAAAAAAGACCCCCTTTGAAATTTCAAAAGCTTTAAAGGCTTTAAAAAAAGTAAGGTAATTATTAAAGTACTATTAATAAGATACTTTCAATTAAGGTTAGCCTTTAAGGTTAAAATAGAACCTTAATCTTTTAAAATTTAAAAAAGTAACAAGATTGCAATTACTATCGGTAAGCTTTTAGCTATATAAAGCTTCTTTAATACTATATAGGCAATCTCTATTAATAATATTTAGTAGAAAAGTAAAAATAAAAAAGGTTTTAATAAAGCTAATAGTTAAAAAATAGGCTTTATTATTGTAAGTTTTAATAAAGAATTAGACTTTTATAGTACCTTTACTAATAATTTTTATAAAGCTATCCTTTATAGTTAAAAGCTTAACCTTTATTTTAATAAGGTTAATAAAAAGGTTTTTATTATTATAAATATAGACTATAGACTTAATATTAAAAAGCTAAACTTCTTTTAAAGCTAAGTTAATATAGTTAATTAAGTTAATAAATATAGAAGGTAGGACTTTAAAGGATAAAGATACTATAAACTTAATAAAGCCGTAGTATTTATAAAGTATAGTTAGCTTTAAAGGTTTAATACTATAAAAGCCTATATTAAAGTTAAAGCCTACTATAAAAGAAATTTCCTTAGAATTTCCAAAGTCTTTAGTATCTTCTTTTTTCTTATCCTTCTTTTTCTTTTTCTTCTTTCTAATAAGCCTAGGCTCTATAGGGTTTACTATAAAGGTATTTAAAACCCTTAAAGCTTTAAAATCCTTAATAAAGGCAGTATAAAAATAAAGTATAAAAAGGGCTTAGACAACTGTAGTATTGGAAATATAAGTTTTAGCTAAAAGCTTCTTTTATAAAAATTCCAGTATAGAGTAGTAAGAATAGCTGAAATTATACTTATTTTAACAAATTAGAGCTTTAAAGTGTTTATACTATAGTAGAAAACTGCTCTCCAGTAAGCTTAGGTAGTAATTAACCTAATCGATAAGCTAAATTGTAATACCTAAGCCTTAAAGCCTTATAATAAGGATATTAACTTAGTTGATTTCAGCGCTTAAAGCTCTAATTTAATTAGTAAAACCTACTATAGTAGCCCTAATCCTGCTATTAAAGGTAACTACAAAGTTGTTCTATAACTGCTAAAAGTACTAAGCAAAGTTAAGGCCTTCTCGATAAAAGACCGAAGGCCCTTAAAGCTTCAGGGCTTATAAAAGGGTTATATATATCTTTATCTTCTATAATAAGGAAGGTTAAAGGCCTAAAAAGAAAGTAAAAGCATTATTGAAAGTACTAGAACGCTATTTTTTAAGTCTTTAGCACTTAAGAAGGAAGTAAAAGCACTGTTAAAAGTACTAAAATGCTATTTCTTAGGTCTTCAGTAGCTTAAAATAAATAGAGCTTATAGGATAGGTATTATTATAAAGGCTATAAAATAAAGAAATTTACCTAGGTAATATAAGCCCAGGCTTATAACCTATTAAAATAGGTATTTTACAAGCCTATAAGTATAGACCTATATAGAAAACAGTGTAAAATACTAAAAGTAAAGAGGGCTTTGTTTACAATATACGACAGTAGCTAAGTATTAAAGGAAAGTAGATTATAAAGGCAATACCTTACAATATATAGAAGGTAGATATTATAATATAGGCTTATAAAGTACTATAAAATATAGTAAACTAGTATATTAAATTAACTTATTAATTAGGAAAATATTATAATAAATAGTTATAAAGGATAAGACCTATTATAGGTCTTCGGCCCTATATTACTTTCCGATCTTCTCTTTATTCTAGGGCCTAAATGCCTATTAAGTCTACTAACTGTAAGGCCTAAATGCCTATTAAGTCTGTTAACTGCAGGGCTTAAATGCCTATTAAGTCTATTAACTATAGACTTAGCCAGCTAATTAAATCTAACTGTTAAGTACATTAGTTAAAAGCTATTTATAAAGTATAGGACGTTAACGTTTTACTATTATAGTACGCTAACCGCCTAGGGCTTCGGGCTACTTTAAGGGTCTGAAGACTACTGCAATTGCTATAGCAAAGTATTAGTAAGCGCTGTAATTCCAAGCCATTGGTTATTATTAGCCTTATAGGTTACAGGCTAAAATACACTGTAAAGTCCATAACTAAGTACTGTATTTCAACAATAATAATAAGTAATATATTAATAAGTAGAATTTTAATAAACAGTATATTAATAAATAAAGTAGTAATAAGCAGTATACTGACTATAGTTAAAATAATAATAACGACAATATCTTCTTTATAAAGTTAACTATAAATAAACTATATAAGCTTATTAATAAGTTGTTAGTAATAGCTATTACCGTAAGTATTAGTAATAAGAAAATAAAGACGATAATAGGTTATTTTAAGGAATAAAGGTAATGATAAAATGGTAAAGTCGCTAAATTGTTAAAATAAAAAAGAAGATCGAAGAGATAAAAAACAATATAAAAGAGATAATAAATATAATCGCTATGTTAATAAAGAAAGGCTAAAATAAGATAATAGTATTATATAATATTATATATTTATATAAAAAGGATATTGTATAGTTATTATATAGTCAGTATATAAAAAAGGAATATTTAGGATTTATTTATAAAGCTTTAACTTCGGTAAAAGGCATACTGTTTAAGAATAGAGGAGGGTATTTTCTAATTAATATAGTAATAGGTAAATAAAAAGAAGATGGCTAAACGTTTACTATACTAAGACGATATATTTCTTTCTTAGCCTAGGGCATTAATATAAAAAGTTTAGGCACTATATTATATATAGGTATATATAACCTATATAGGCATTATGTTATATATAGGCATACTAAAATAGCTTATCAGCACTAGCCTCTTCTTCTTAACAATTAATTTCAATGTAATTAATTTGTCACCTATTATTACCAGGCTGTCCTTTTCCATGTCATTTATCCAGGCTTAGTATTTTGCATTTTTAAATCTATAGAAGGCTTAATATACTTACTGCTAGAACGTTCTATAGGGCTTTAAAACCTTAGCCTAATACTGTTTTTAACTAAGGCTTTAACTGTAGTTTACTTATATAGTAAGAAAGCTAGGTCTATAGCGCTTAAAAGCTTTAAAGAATAGGCTTTATTTTATATAGTAAATTACTATAACTACTAGCAGTATTAGTGGCTAAAAAGGTCGCTTTACCTTTTTATTTTTTTACCTACCTTTAGGATTTATAGAACTACCTACTTAGCTATAGTTAAAGTAAAAGGCTATTACTAGCTTTTATAAGCTTGTAGCTTATAGGCCTTTAATACCCTATTAAGCCTAATTTTTATATGCCTTATAGTGCAATAAATTTGGTAGTAAACGTAAATTTAAACCTTATAGGCCTTTAGAAAACCTAATAAAATAAGGTAAGCCTAATATTTACCTTAAAACCCTACCTCGATAGGTAGGCTTTAAAATTAGTAATTTTATAGCTTACTTATAGCACAGTCTATAGTAGCCTAAGCTGTTATTTATAGAAGGCTCTAAGCTTAAGCTTATAAGCCTATAACCTAGTTAAGTATCTTCTAAGCTTATAACCTATTAAAAAAGATATAGCCAATTACAGGCTTAAGGGCCCTATAATTAGTACTTATATACTAGCTTATAGTATAGTAGAAGTCTTATATATAATACCTATAGCTTAGTACTAAGGTATTAAAATACAATACTTTATAGGTACTTTAGGATAGAAATATAGTAGGTAAATAATTATATTATAATACTAGCCTTCTATAAATCTACTATAATAATCTCTATAGTAAGGTTTGTACTTAACCTTTACTATATACTTACCGACTAATATACAGTACCTTACATACCCTAGCAGGCAAATAAGCTAAAGTACAGCTTAGTTAACTCTAAGATTTACTAAGCCCTATAAACCATTTACTAAGCCTTCTATAGCTTCCGACTTATAGGGCCTATAGACCTATAATTTAATATAGTAATAACATATCTACTTAACTATAGGCTTACCAATTTTTAGCTAATTTGGCTAGCCTAGTAGTTAGCTATAGGTCTTATAGGTAGCTAAGTTAGTATAGTTTATAGCTTTTTAAAAATCGACTTACAGCTATATAAAAGGGCCGCGAAACCAAGTACCCCCAACCTAAAGTGCAGGTCAATGTAGGGTTAGGGTTAGACCACTTATACTACCTACAGTAGTAGGCCTTAGTAGCCTAAATATAAAATTACAGGCGGTTTAGTTTACTGGTTAGCGGGATGCAGGCCTTTAAATAGCCCTACAGTAAAGTAAGGTGCCGGGCAAATGCTAGATAGCTAACGGGTAGGCTTTTCCACTTAAGCTTCTACCACATAGTATAATAGCAGCCACCCACTGTAAACTTAGGCCTCACAGGGACCTAGTTTAACACTATTTAAAAATAAAAGAGGGTATTTTCTAATCAATATAATAATGGATAAATAAGAAGAAAATAGCTAAACGTTCATTATATTAGGACAATATATTTCTTTCTTAATCTAAGGCATTAATATAAAAAACTATAACATTATATTATATATAGTTATATATACCCTATAGAAGATATTAAAATAGCTTATCTGAACTAGCTTCTTTCTCTTATCAATCAATACAATATAATCAATTTAACACCTATTGTTATTACACTGTTCGTTTGCATATTAATAAGAATATTTATTATTAAAATTTACAATCTATTATTATAGTTAAATATTTAATATTAATTTAACTTTTATAATTTTATTTAAAGTAAGTATTTAATTAAAAACGTCTCTATTATTTATTATTATTATTTAATTAAATTTATTATAATTAGTTTTTTTTAAAAAGGTAATAACTTTATAAACGTTTATATATTTAAATAATATAAGGTAATTATTAAATGTAATATAATATTAAATATATATTTAAATTTTATTAAATTTAATATTAATTTTAGTTTATTAATAATTTAATATAACTTTTAATAATATTATTATATTATAATTAAAGAAAATATTAAAGTAACTGTTAAAATTTTTATTATTTTCTTTAATATTTATATTACTATTTTTTATATAAATAAACTTATTAATAAATTAAAAGCTAGATTTTATTAATTTAAATACTACTTTTTATTTATTAATATTTTCTTTTAAAATAATTTTAATATTACTATAATATATTACTTTTTAAAGATTTTATTTAAATTAATAGTAATACCGAATATAGTATTTAAAATATTAATAGTATAAATATTTATTTTAATAAATTAAATTATAAAAACAATAATTATAATAAAAAAGATAATATATTTTAAAGAAATAACGGTTTTAAAATTTTAACTTTCTTTTAATAAAACCTTTTTTAAATTTACTATTACTTTAACCTTTTTCTAAACTTTATTTATTTTTTTATTTTTAACTTTAACTGTTACTTTATTTTAAACTTTAACTATTACTTTATTTTAAACTTTAATTATTACTTTTTCTTCAACCTTTTCTTTATCTTTTATAATTATTATTATATTTAAAATTATAATTATTACCTTTATTAAAATATCTTTAACCTTTAACTTTATTATAATTACTTTTATAACCTTTACTTTTAAAATAATATTTATTTAAATATATTTTACTGATAATATAATTATACTCGTTTTGTTATTATTATTATTTCTTAATTTTTAAATTATATTAATTAATAATATACGTTTTTTATTTTAAATTTTATAAATAAAGGATTAAAGTATAGTATAATAAAGGTAAGCTTTCTTTTTAAAATATTAAAAATAAATAGTAATAATATTTTTTTATAAAAGATGTTAATTAATTATTATAATGTAAAGTAAATATTTATATAAATATATTTTAATAGGTTAAAGATATTTATAACTTTAAAAGATCAGATATATTATAGAATTATAAATATATATTTTTTAATAAGTTTATTATTTTTATAGTCTTTATAAATATATTTTATAATAAGGAACTTTATTAATATAATATTATATACTATAGTAAACTTATTTAATAATACTTGCTTTTAATTATATAAGTTTACTTTAAGTTAATTTTAATTTTCTTAATTAAACTTTATTATATTAAAAAGATACTATTTTAATTAATAATATTTTTAAATTATATTAAATAATATTATACTTAACGTTAGTATTTATATAATTATAAATAGTTTATAAAAAACTATAAACCTTTATATACACTTTTCAATAGTTACGCTTTTTAAATATAATTCCTTTATTTTCTTTATTAAACTTAAAATAATTCATTATATTTATTTTCTAACTATATATAAATTTTTTAATATTATAAGTATTTATATTATTAATCATTTTATTAAAAGTAATATTAAAAAGGTTAAAACTATTAAAGAATATTTACTTATATTTATTTTTATTTACATTTATAGTAGGATTAATAAAGTTATTACCTTTACTTTCTTTTCTTTAATTACTACCTTCCTTTAAACTTTTAATATTTAATATATTAAAGTTAAGTTTTAAATTCTTAAGGTTCGGTGGTATATACACAAGACATAACATACAGATGCTTACGATCAATACAATAGTAAACAGTATCTTTAAGTTATTTAATATACTATTAAACTAGCTACCTATTAAAGCATTTTAGCCTTTACTATTACATTTACAATCGATATTAGCTTTATTAACTATCCTTTTACCTTATCCTTCTATATAAATACTTTATCCTAAATCCTTATATTATCATTATTAATCTATAATCCTCGATCGAGCTTAATTAACCCCCATTTAAATCGATAGAGTTTAGTATATTATTTAATAAATAAAGTATTAAGCTTATATATAGCTAAATCTTAAATATAAATAAAGCCTATATTTCGCTTTTTACTATCTTTCTTCGGTATAGCCATTATTATATCGGCCAATTTAACCTTATTACTATCCTATATTAAGATCTTATACTTATAGACTTTTAGTATAATTATATATTAGCATTATATTAGTACTATCTTTTAGTTATTAAGTTGTATAGGATAGACCTATACTTAGTACTGTAATCAGTTAAGTCTTAATATAGTAAGTAATATAGGAAAGGAATGTAGTAGGTAATATAGGAGAGAAAAGGTAAAGAAGAATAGGATCCTTTTTAACCTTATATAGACATTAGTGTCTGGCCTTAGCGTAGGCCGGTAAGGGAGCTATTAGTATAGTTATAAATAATTCGGTAGTAAAGAAGGCATTTAAAAGGTTTAGCTATAATATTATTATATAAGTTTATTATTAAACTTAACGGTAGAAGGTTTAGCTATATAATAAATACGTAATAATTATATAATAATTATATAACTATAACAGTAGCCCTAGGCAGTTTAAGTGGTATATTAAATTAACTATAAAGAGAACTAACACTAAGTATAACATTATAAAAGAATTTTTTTTTTTTTAGAAGCTCCACTTCTTAGAGAGACATTAAGTTTTAAATTTAAATTAAATAAGGAATTTAAATATAGGTTTAAAATTAAATATATAAAAAGAAATAAAGGCAATTAATGTATTTATAAATAATATTAATTACTTTAATAAAAGTTAATAGATTTATTTAAATATTTTCTAAATTTAAATATTAAAAAATTAATACATTATAATTTAAACTAAAATATTAAATACTAAGTTTATTATAAAAAGAATATTTAATATTACTTTACTTTATAATACTTATACTATATTGAAAGCTTATTTATTTAAAAAGGTTAAACGATTTAATAAAATAGAACTATTATTTATTAAAGCAGAATTACTTAAGGATTAAATTAAAATTTAATATTTTAATTATTAATATAATTATAACTTTATATAAAAGTTAAAGACTTCCTTTTAACTATTTAAACTTTTGATATTATAAGTAATATTAAAGAATTAATTATTACTTATTTATAGTTTAAAATTAAATATCTTTTAACTTTATTAAATAAACTTAAAAGTTTAAAAGTATTAGTAAGTTTATTAATTAAGTTTTATTTAAATAGTTTAAATATTTATAATTTAATTATTTAAATAGTAATATATTTTCTCTATATCTATTTTAAAGATTTATTAAGTTTCTAAATAAAATCGATTTAAGATTTAATTTAAGAAAATTTTTAAATAAAGCTTAGTATATTTTTAACTATAAATATAGCTTTAAATATCGGAGTAAGTTTATTAAATAAAATAGTTTTAAATATTAAAGTAAGGTTAATAAAGTTATTAAAAAATAATAATATCTAGTAATTTTCTTTTTATATAAAAAATTAAAGTTTAAGTATAAATTTAAATATCGTAAATAACTTAATAATTTACTATTATTAAAGGAAAGTTTCTTTTTAATAATATTGTTTTTTTTTTTAATAAGTCTAGTATACTTAACTTATATATTTATAAAAAATTAATTCTAATTTTAAATAAAGTAATTAAAACTTTATATTTAGTATACCTAACTTTCTTATAAAATAAAGCTTTAAGGATATATATTAATTAAAGATTTATTAGCATTAAAAATAATAATTTATTCCTTAAATGGTATTTAAATATAAGTATTTACAAAGTAAATCTTAAGGTTTAGTGGTATATATACAAGACGTAATATATAGATGCTTATGATTAATACAATAGTAAATAGTATCTTTAAGTTATTTAGTATACTATTAAACTAGCTACTTATTAAAGTATCTTAGCCTTTACTATTATACTTATAATCGATATTAGCTTTATTAACTATCCTTCTACTTTATCTTTCTATATAAATACTTTATCCTAAGTCCTTATATTATTATTATCAATCTATAATCCTCGATCGAATTTAATTAACCCCTATTTAAATCGACAGAGTTCAGTATATTGTTCGATAAATAAAGTATTAAGCTTATATATAGTTAAATCCTAAATATAGGTAAGGCCTATATTTTATTCTTTACTATCTTTCTTTAATATAGCTATTATTATATCGGCCAATTTAACCTTATTACTATCTTATATTAAGATCTTGTATTTATAAGCTTTCGGTATAGTAGATTATATACTAGTATTATGTCAGTGCTATCTTTTAGTTGTTAAGTTATATAGAATAGACCTATACTTAATACTATAAGTAGTCGGTTAAGTTTTAATATAGTAGGTAATGTAAAAGAAGAATATAGTAGGTAATATAAAAGAGGAAAGGTAAAGAAAAGCAGTAAATAGGATCCTTTTTAACTTTATATAAGCGCTAATGCCTGGCCTTAGCGTAGGCCGGTAAGGGAATTATCGGTATAGTTATAAGCAATTTAATAGTAAAGGAAGTGTTTAGAAGGTTTGGCTATAATATCATTATATAAGCTTATTATTAAACTTGATAGTAGAAGGTTTAGCTATATAATAAGTATATAATAACTATGTAATAATTATATAACTATGACGGTAGCTCTAGGCAGTTCAAGTAGTATACTAGATTAACTATAAAGAGAACCAACGCCGGGTATAGCGTTATAAAAGAATTTTTTTTTAGAAGCTCCACTTCTTAAAGAGACATTACAAAGTGAATAAAAGATTTAAATTTAAATTAAGTAGTAAAAAACAAAACTATATTATTAAAGTTAATTTATTAAAAAGTAGGTTTTTTTTAAAAAGAAGTTATTATATTATAAAAGCTAATATATTATATTATATATTATTAAAAATATGCTCTATATAAACATTTAAAATATCGTCTAATAAAATAAATAATAAAGCTTTTTAATTATTTAAAAATATATATATAATTAAAAAAGCTAAACTATAGTATTATAAAATAAAGTTAAATTACTTTTATTAATTTGATAATTAATATTATTAAAATTCAATTTACAATTATTAAATTAATATATTTTAAGTTTATTTCTAATATAATAAAAAGTTTACTTACATTAAAAACAAAGGGTTTATTAAGTCTTTTAAATATAATTAATAAAGCTAAATCTTTAAAATATTTTTTCGTTTATAAAACTTATCAAGATAATACTTAAAGGCAATATACTTACTAATTAATTACTTAAATAATATTTAATCTCCAACTCCTTTATTTTTAAAAATATTAAAATCGATCTTTAAAGTTTACTTAACGTTAATAGTAATAATAAAATCTTAAATCTAAAAGACATTAACTTTATTATATAATTTATACTAATTAATATACTTATTAATACTTTAAAAAGTTAAGCTAATAGATTTAATCTAATATAAAGAAAGGCTATAAAAAGCCTTAAAGTAAATAAAAGGAGTTAATAAAAAGGTTATTAAGAGGATAATTTAAATATAATGTTTATAAATATTTAAAATATCATTAAAGTATTAAGTAAATAAAATAGTAAGTTATTTTAAATTAAAGGTTAAAATTATTATAGTTTTTTAAAAGTAAATTTAAATTAAGTTTAAAAGTAAATATTGCAATTTAATAATAAAGTAAGAGTTATAAAAGTTAATATAGTTTTTTAATTAGGGCTTTAAATACTAACATCGACTTGATAATTAAGGTATAAATTTAATAAATAATAATAAGAAAAAATTGATCTTTAGCTTAAATTAAACCGTTTAATTAAATAAGATTATAATTACTATTATTGCAAGGTCACTGGTATGTAATATGTTGGTTATATAATAATTAATTGATTTTGTATTTGCTATATAAGAAGTGGCTATATATATGAGCATATAGATCTTTCTACATCCCTGCATCCTTCTATAATATAAATCTTTAATAAGGCTATTTCTATTACTTTTTTATTTATAACCTTAATTAATTTATTAAGATTAATTTTAACTATAAAGTTTTGTTTTAAAATAACCATAAAGTTCTTATTTACTTTATATAATAATTTAAATATATTTTAAAACTTCTTAAATATTATAATAATTTTATATAATACTTTAAAAGGAAGATTAAGTTTTAATAATAAGCCTTATATAAAGGGGGCCTTTTTAAATACATTATTACTTTTTAATATAATATATAAATTAATAAATAGTCGATTTAAGTTAACTAATTAAAGCCTTATTATTAATTACTTAACTTTAATATTTTTAATATAAATAGTATATTCCTTAGTTTTACTATATATCTTTAAAAAGTCCAATTTATTAAAGGTAATATTAGCTCTTTTATAATAAATAATATTATTAAAAAACTTACGGTATTTATTTTTTAAAGGGCTAAATATAAAAAGGTTTAATAATTAAAAAATATATAAATAGTAGGCTGATAAAAAAATAAGAAGATATTATTAATATAGTAATTTTCTATAAACTTATCAGTTTTATAAAAACCATAACCGTTAATTATTAATAGCCTTTTTTCTTTTATAACTATACTTAATATATATACTTTAATTAACTATTTTAAAATAAGGCTATTATTAATTTAAATACTTTATAAAACCAGAATCTTTAAGTTTTAACTTCTTCAAGGTCTTTATACTTATATTACTATTATTAAATTAAAGTAACTTTATATATAATAAAAAAATAGAGGGACTACCTAATAATTATAATATATTTTAAGATTATAATTTATATATAGTTTTTTAAATATTTAATAATAACTACTTTAATTTTTAATTTTCTAATATATATATTATTAAGGCCTTAATCTTTTATTATACTTACTTTATTTATATTTATTTAATATTAAAGTTTAATATCCTTAATAATAGGAAAAGTAAGCCTTTTAAATTAAAAAGTAATAGCCTTTTTAATGATACCATTAATATATTTAATATTTATTTATTTAACATTTTTAATATAAACTTTTAAATTCTAAGTTAAAAAATAGCATAGTTAATAGACCTTAAACTTATAATTATTTCCTTTTTTATTTAATATATAGTTAATAAAATAGTATATTTATTAATAAATTATAGTAACCCTAAGGTTTTTTTAAGTTACTATTTACTTAGTTAAATGCCTTTTTTAAATTAAAGAAAAGTTCTATTAATAATAAATTTAATAAATACTATAAAATTCTTAACTATTATTAATATAAAAATATATTATTAAAAAAGGTATATTCTATTTAACTTTAACTTTAGTATATATATAATTATACTTAATAATAATAAGGATAGCTTTTTAAAGGTCATTTTTTATATATAAAGATATTATAAAAATCTCCTTTTTTTGATAGTTAGAATAGTATAAATAAAGTAGAAATTAAAAGAAAATAAAACAGATAAAAATATAGAAAAAAATAGATGGTTAAGTTATTTTATATGCAGTTAGCTATTAATATTAAGTCGGCTAATAGCGTAAGAGCCTGGTAGGGCAACAGGGTAGTAAATGCACTTATCTGTAAAAGAGAGGGGTGTGTTGAAAGTGAGGTTTTGAGAATCCGAAAATGCAACCAGGGATTGAGAATTGATTGGGCTGGAGCTGTACCGCGCCTCAAGTACCAGTACCTTGGGCACACGCCATCGCCGCCGGTTTGCTCCCTATTTGCAAGTATCTCTACCTTCAGCGCCCCCGGATCCGCCATTCAGCGGGGGTTTGGCTGTCAAGGACAAAACGCGCCGTCCAAGTTCCAACTGCGAAGCGCAGAACTCCAGACACCGAAGAGAGAGCATCACCAAAAACGACAACAAGCTCACGAGCCCTGCAGCCATTTTGACTTTCAATACCCCACACGCCAGGCCCAAGACCTGCCCGATTTGCAGCCACATTTTCTACCAGTTTCCTTTCCTGGATTTCATTTCACAAGAATCAGCAACATCACGATTCTCTGCGGGACACGCATCCAGACGCAGAGATGGATGTCGATGCGCGCAGGATCAAGGACGAGGACGATGGCCACCACATCAGAACCACCAGCGAAAAGCCATCATATCGGTCATGGAAGAAGAAGTATCGCAAGATGCGCATCGTTTTTGACGACAAGATGAAGGCCAACGAGGATCTTCACTTGATGGAGCAGAAGGCGCTGGCTACGGCCAAGAGGCTCGCGGTTCACAACGAGTAAGCAGCACACGCCTGGCCCAGCCAATTTCAATTCTAATCCATCAGCATTTGGTTCACACACGCTAACATGATGATTTTCTAGTCGATTGCTCGATCTCCTTCTTGATGTCAACAACTCGGGTCAAATTCCGCCCGAAAAGCGATTTGACCTGAGCGTGGACACCCCAGCAGATGACGACGCCCTCTGCCTCGACATCGATAGGCCATCGACGCCAACGAAAGGCCCACAACCCTCCAAATCGTTCAAAAAGCTCCTCCACGAAGTCCCACACATTCCGTACTTGGCCGCTTCAGAGCATTTTCCAGACCTCATCGCAGACCTACAAGCAGGGCGAGAGTCCCCGGCCGACCCTCTACAGGGCGCTCCTCACCCCCCATCATTCCTCACGGCAGACGATGTAGACAACTACCTCTACGAACTCGACCTCCGCCTCTTCGACGAGGCCGATCAGCTCCCCACCCTCGCCCCTCTAGCCCACCCAGACGAGACCGCCTCCCGCGAAAAGACCTCCCGCGACTACGCCCTCCGAAACCCCGTCTCCGTGCACAACTGGCTCCGCAAGAACGCCCCCAACACCTTCCTCCAAGACACCGAGAACCACGGCGGTGATAAAGACGGCCACAGCACCAAAGACAAGGACGACCACAAAAACGGCGCCGCCGACGACCACGGCTCCTCCGTCACGGTCCCGAGCTCCTCCAGCCGAGGAGGACGTGGTGGAGGGCCAGGATCCAGAGGCGGTCCTGGCTCCCGAGGCGGACGAGTAGGAGGCGATCCAGGCTCAACCCGCACCAAACGCGTCAGCGCCGCAGCCAAGAGGGCCATCGCCGCCGCCGCTGCTGCTGCCGAGTCCTTTGAGGATGACGACACAGAGATGAGCCAGTCGGCGAGTGTCCTTGCCACTCCTACTCCCGCTTCTGTCGGTGCAAAGGGTGCGGGCGGTGCCGGCAAGAGGAAGAGGGTCACGGATGATGACCCGGGGTACAGACCAAAGGGGGGATCCAGCCGGCCGACCAAGAAGAAGCGGAAGAGCGAAGGGGGCGGTGCGGCTGATGGCGGCGGTGGGATGACGACACCGAGTGCGCCGGCGACTAAGAGGCCGCGGAAGAGCGGGGGGTCTGGGGATGGGGGTTCGGTGATGTATAGGAAGGAGGTTGATGACTGAGGGAGAGAGGGGTGGTTCTCAGTTTCCGGTTTTTGTGTCCAGGACTTTGCTCTAGGGACATGAAGACAGGTTATTTCGGGAGAAGAAGTTTGATCTTTTTGTCTTCTCTTTTTTTTTCTTCGTGGTAGTTCAATCTCCACGCAACCAGCGGGAACCAACCAAGCATGTGTATTTCATCAAGACTTTCTTCACTTGAGGACTTCTAGAATCAGTTTGGTCGGCGTCGGGCAGGGTAAGGGGTTGATATTCAGTCACGGGCGTATAGGATTGGAAGCGTGTGTGTAAATTATGTCTCATCATTGAGCTTCTTCGATGATGAAAATCCTTGACTGGGAAAAAACGGGACATGGCATCACGGGAGTTAGGGAAAATTAGAGAGCTACTGATCTGCCCTAGAGAGGCAAACGCAGAATAATCAAAAATGGGTGTGTTAAGCAGCAGCAATGTCTTTAGTCATGAACCGTGGTGAAACGAAAGCAAGAGGGACACAAGCATTAGTTCCAAATGGCTTGAAATGCATCAAATATGTGCGGGAGTGTCTTCAACTCTTTATATACAGGGAGCCTGTAGTGTACTGTAGATCCCAACTCGGCAATATACATCTGAAGTTGGCGTACCATTTGGCGATAAAAATCTGGTTACCAACTCCCCCCAAACAAGGAAAACAACATGTGCGTGTCTGTGCTGTTTTGCTGATGGCAAGCACAGCATCAGCTCCAGACATGCGATGATAACCTCCTCTTTCTCCCATCTATCGAGGTGAAAATCTTTATGATTTCTATCCTCTATGGTTGCTGTTCAGCCAGCCCCAGTTACGGCTTGCTGGTGACAGCGTGGATGCAACCCTCTCTCGTCTTCCTCCGCGGCGGGCTTAGGACAGCCTTCCTCGTGACGTTTCCGCCACTTTGACCATCGGATTTGTTTGTTGATTAGCGTATTGCTTAGAGCTTCTCCTTGAGGCTCTGCTTGAGTCTTCTCTCAACGGCGACCATGTACTCGGAGGTGGTGACGTAGTCCTCACGGCCAGTCTTGCCGCAGGCAAGGGCAAGATCCTTGGTCATGATGCCATCAACATCGACGGTGTCAATGCAGGCCTTCTCGAGAGCCTCGGCGAAGGCAACGACCTCGGGGGTGTCGTCGAGCTTCCCACGCTGGATGAGACCACGGGTCCAGGCGAAGATGGAGGCAATAGGGTTAGTGGAGGTCTCACGGCCCTTCTGGTGCTCACGGTAGTGGCGGGTGACGGTGCCATGGGCAGCCTCGGACTCGAAGGTCTTGCCATCAGGGGTGATGAGGACAGAGGTCATCAGACCCAGGGAGCCGAAGCCCTGAGCGACGATGTCGGACTGAACGTCACCATCGTAGTCTAGACAGGCGGGTCAGCTTTCGTGTTCGTCTGGTGGCTTTTTTCAAACCCCAAGATTACGCAATGGCTGCAGAAACTCACTCTTAAGAGCCATGATGTAACCACCGCTGCTCTTGATCATCTGGGCAACCATGTCGTCGATGAGACGGTGCTCATACCAGATGCCCTTGGCCTCGAAAGCGGCCTTGTACTCGGTGTCGTAGAGCTGCTGGAAGATGTCCTTGAAGCGACCATCGTACTTCTTGAGGATGGTGTTCTTGGTGCTCATGTACAGAGGCAGGCCCTTGTCAATGGCGAGCTTGAAGCTGGCATGGGCGAAGCCGGTGATGGACTCGTCAGTGTTGTACTGGGTCTGGGCAACACCGCCGCCACCCTGGAACTTGTACACCTCAATCTCCTGGGGCTCACCACCCTCGGGGGTGTAGACCATGCTCAGCTTGCCGGGACCGGGGGCAACGAAGTCCTTGGCCCGGTACTGGTCACCAAAGGCGTGGCGGCCAATGATGATGGGCTTCTTCCATCCGGGAACCAGACGAGGGACACGGGGGATGACGATGGGCTCACGGAAGACGGTGCCGCCGAGGGCGTTGCGGATGGTGCCGTTAGGGGAGAGCCACACTGTCAGAAGCAAAAAACAGGTTTACCGTCAGCCGAACCGAACTCTTTTCTGGAGACTTTCTGTCTGTTTGGGTCCCGCGGGCCGAGGCAAACTCTGTTTGTGATAGAGTTTCCCACCAGCCCCGGTGGATATATAAAGGGGACACAAAGGGCTCGCAAAACACATACTCTGCTTCAGCTTGAACTCCTCCACGCGGGCCTCATCGGGGGTGATGGTGGCGCACTTGACACCAACCGAGTACTTCTTGATGGCCTCGGCAGCATCGATGGTGACCTGGTCGTTGGTCTGGTCGCGGTACTCGAGGCCGAGATCGTAGTACTTGAGGTCGACATCGAGGTAGGGGTAGATGAACTTGTCCTTGATGTCCTGCCAGATGACACGGGTCATCTCGTCGCCGTCAAGCTCGACGACGGGGTTCTTGACCTTGATCTTAGCAGCGGAAGCCATTGTGCGTCTATAGTGCTGGAAGAGGGCTACGGGAGTGGCTCTCGAGGAGATGCGGATGGTGTTGGAGACCGGGGTGAAGACAGCACGCGAGCAGGATGGACGAGTAAAAGAGGCACGGAGGGCCGAGGAGACGACGGAAGACATGTCGAGAAGAAGGGGAGGGGAAGGGAGGGGACAAGAGAGGGGCAAACTGGGCGATGTATCAAAGAGGTAGGTTTAGTCAGGAAGGGGGGTTTGCTCGTGCCCGGACCGACCCGCGGTGGCAGCTCGTCGGATTGTCGGAGCTGCACTTCAAATGAGAATGGCGACGAAAGCCGAGGATGAAGCCGCCGCTGAGGGCTTGATTGGGTGTTTCGAGCTGTCGCGAGTGGGCCGCGGCAATGACGCCCGGCAGAGGGGAACAACACGAGATCGGCGAGACTGGGAGCGCCCGGTATACAGCGGATGAGGGACAGGTAACACAAGGTCGGGCCTGGACAGATGGGCCGGTAGGCACTTGTGTTTAAAAGGTGGTAGATGGGAGGACCCGCGAGAGCGATGACGGCGGCGAGAACGGTGAACGAAGCGAAAAGCGGCCTTGTCGCCGAACAGGAGCTGCCGGATCGACGATATATATCAGGGATAGCGATACTTTGCCAGCTGCAGGGACCCTGCTTAGAGCCTGATTTTCTTAATTTGCCAGTGGAACATTCAACGTCGTCTGCGTCCCGTGTCTGGCCTGTACACCTGACAGCTCTTCAGCACACAGCAGCTGGCACAGCAGACGCAGCAAGCAATGCACGATACCGCCGTGGGCTTTGGGCGGATGGACGGGAGACCGGTTGCGCTTCGAGCTCGCGAGTTTGAGGATAAAACTCTTCCCGCATGCTACCTGGGGAGCGGGGCAAGCGGGGTCAAAAGGCGCCGGTGCAGGGGAGCTGTCCGGCAAGGTGAAATGTGGGGGCAGCCAAAGGCCAAAAAGCACGCACGGGAAAATGGCGATAAGTCACGGATATCGCCGGATATAGGAGATGGATCGACGAAAACACCAGTCATGCCCGTGATGTCTGCGATGGGACGACAAGCGAGTATATATATATGCTTTCAGCAATGGGCTACCGGTGACAGGAATGCTGGCGAGCCTTCAGAAACCCCAATCCTTTGAAAATTTCTTCTTCTGCACCGAATTCGGGACGTTGATGATGCGGATCCACAATCTTACATATCGATAAGACGTTGAATCGATGAATCGTCATCGTTTCCATGCTCTCGGTCCGTTGAGACACCCATGCCAACTCCACCACATGTCCAACGACTCGCTCATCAAGATGCTGCTGATGCTGCTGAGGCTTCTCATTTTGGGAGTCAGATATATCGCAGAGCAAGGCTTTTCTGATTTGATCAAAGTCCAGAAGCCCTATGGCTATGGAACACGACGTTCCTTGCTTGTATTCGGTGTAGAAACCGGCGACATGCTCCACATTGGACGACATGTCTTGAACAGAAAAGACGAGAAATACATATACAGCGGGGGAGTACTTGCTTCCTCAACCCCGAAACCAAGCATGACATATCCATGCCATGCTATCCCATCCCGTGCCAGATCTTGATCTATCCTGTTTAACCTCCCTTGTATGGTTTCCCATAACGTACAAACGTTTGGTACAATATGCAATGTACACAGCCCATCTGCAAGCAGTTGGGCTGAAACGGCACGAGGCCACCAATGAGGGACAGCACAATTGCGTCCCCCATATGGAATAAAAAACGTTGTAAAGGCCTCCCTCCCTGTGAGCCTTCTCAGTTGAGCTGAAACCAGCTCACCACCTCCTTGTCCCATATTCCCCACTTTCCACCTCGAAAATTCAGCCTGAAAGAGGCCAGTGGCAACCATCTGTGACGATGATCCAAGTAAAAGCAAGGACGCCCCTGATAACATAGCACCAAAAACTCCACACCCTGAAACCTGGAAACGAGGTAACGAACGACCGACCTCTTGCCCCGGTCATCATGATCATGATCGTCATCGACACAAAAGAAAAGTAAAGAGAAAGACAACAGAGCATACGCTTCCCCAACTCCGTGTCCCTGTCCTGTGGTAATGAGAGAATGTGCTGTAAAAGCCTCCCCAAAAAGATGATGCAAAAGAAACATACCACCGGAGAAAACAACAAACCTTCCCCATCCAAAAGAATAATGCAGTCCATGACCTCGGAGAACAAAACGCCAGAAATCAGGATACCATCCCTCCTTCTCCTCATCTTGACTTCAAGAAGCATACCCCTCCCTAACAGCCTCCCTCACCCTCTGTCTCTCGGCCTCGCAAGGATTCCCGCATCCCGGACAAGTGTATCCATCCTGAGCAATATCCACCCTCTTGACCAAGCACCTATTGCAGCGCCACCAGCCCTTATACACGGCGTGCGGCGCCCGTCCCTCCCACCACTTTCTGTCCTCCTTCTTGCTCCTCCTCAGCAGGTCCTCCTTGTGAAAGTCGCGGAGGTGGTCCCGGAAGTGATCCTGCCGGTAAAAGGGGGAGTCATGACGGTTGCACTTCTTGTAGTCACACTTGAACTTGACTTTCTTGTCCTCGTCCACGTGGACCATCTTGTAGTGGCGGTCGAGGTCAGCCGAGCGGGAGAAGGCCTTTTGGGCGCAGCCTGGGACGAGGCAGGGGTAGGTTTGTTTTTCGGAATGGAGCCTGAGATCCGAATGGCGGCGGTTAGTAAAAAGGGGGTTGTGTGTTTGTAGTGGGTGGTTCGGTGATTGCTTGTGATAATACTTACAGGACTGATGATGATGAGGAACCCTCAAAACCATGTGCAGCTTGTGAAGCTATCACTGAGGCATCGGATTCATCACGAAGGAGATCTTTCACGGGGCGTAGAATTCCACAAATGGCAAGCTGGCACATGTGGAATATCTGGGCTTCTGGCACGCCGGCCCTCCGGTATTCAAGCTGTAAGTGGTAGGCTGCTTCATCAAGGGCGAACTTGATGGTGTCTGCGGAGGCCAGCTCTGGGTTTCTAAACTGGCAACAAAGGCAGTTGGAAAGAACCTGCTGGACTGCCTCCGTATATAGTAACTCTGGACCTTGCCCTGACTGGCTGAGGAGTTGTTGTTGGGCATAGTTAACCTGGTCAAAGGTGATGACATACAGCTCGGTGCTGCAGGAGTTGTTATTGTAGTCGTTGGCAGCACAATGGCTGGCATTATTGGTGGCTTGTTCTGCAGCAAGCTCAATGTCGCGAATCAGATAGTCAAATGCTTGAAGGGGTGTCGTGTACAATTGCAGGTCTTGGGGTGCTTCAAGATCCTTGTCGTCCAGATGATAGCCAGCGTTTGCGACCAGCTGATTTGAATCTTGCGGCTGAGGATGATATGAAGACGTTGGCCAGCCTTCGTTATAAATTTGGTGTTCGACTATTGGCGAGCCTAGTGACGACACGTCCGTTGAGTATTGGCTGGAGGCGTAGGTGAGGTTTGTGTTGGCCGTGAGCGTCGTCGACTGCGAGCTGCTTCTTTGCATCGTCGAACTTGTCGGCACAGGCCAGGAGACATCTTGATAGGAAGCGTCATCAAAGACTGGGCTTTGATGGTAGGAAGACGAGTAAGCCATGTGGTTGAGCAGTTGAACCGTGCTGTTGACCGGCAACCACTCCTGAAGACGACTTTTGATGTTCGTTAGCATGACATGCTGGTTGTTGGGCCAGGAGGCACGTATACAACAGGAGAACTCACCACCGTCTGGATAGCTTGTACTGTCTACAAGTATATATCTTTGGACACAGAAACTAAAAGCACCTGCACCACCCTTTCTCGAAAGGAAGGGCAGATAGATGTTAAATGGATGAAGGTAGTTGTGCTGCAGTCAGTTGAGTATGAAACCTGGGGAGGCTGTCTGGAAAACTGTGGACCATATATCTTGGGCCACTGGTACATCTACCACGGACCACCCTTCATGAGAAGCAAAAACGGGCACCTTCTTCACCGTCGGTAAGGCGGGAATATCTGCAAGCAGGGGGTACGTCAAGCTTGATTTTCCTATCGCGGATAGCTATGATACCGCAGGAGAGCTATGGTGCAAGCAGGCTGGGACACACACCATCAGACATGTAGCAGCAAGTTGCCCACAGCCCGTTTGATGCGTCTCTACCCAAACCCTGCCTCTCCAAGATACTGGGCGGGGGCTGTTCGCGAGCCTCATTGTTTCTCAGTGTCACCATAGCCCAATCCCAAGCTTTGAGGGTGTGTTATTGATTGCAGCCACGCCGATGACGGAGCAAACCTGCGAAGGAGGAATGGGAAATGGACCGGGTATCCAGAGAAGGTGAATACCAAATGCCGATAAATGTGGAAACAAGATGCTAACCTTAACGCCTTTTCCTGTTGTGTATCGCTTACTGGCCTAGATATTTGGAGACAAGCACCCAGTGCTGGATCGACCTTCGGTGAGCATTTTGAAGTACCGAAAATGCTCCTCCAATGATGACGAGGAACTAAACCTCTTCAAAAATCGGCGAGGTTTCAAAGTATCCGGTATCAGTCCAAAATGTGTGTTTGATGCAATAGCGGATGGGCTCTTATTCCTCCGGAGACAAAAGGACCGCGTCTGGTTTGACACTTGCTTTCCTTTTTGGGACGTGGGCATATTGCCTTGGCAGGGCTTACTAGAAGGCATCCAGAAAACAAAGCAATCCCCGCATGTGATATACCTGGTCGAGCTAAGTAAGGCGATCGAAGGCTTTGTTCGATCTGATCAATGAGTGGCAGAAGGAGATAGCCGAATGGATGATAACAAGCCCTCCATGTGGCTGCCACGGCCGTACCAATAAAGATGCTTTGCACCTATTTGGGACCGAGGAAAACCTGGAGGTCAAGTGCCCGGGTTGCTTGTAGAATGAGCGGTGCCTTCCCAGCGGCCGTCTCCGTGAAGAGAGTGGAGTATCGAAATGGAAATCATTCAAGTATCATCGGCCACAGCATCTCTTGCCCGGCGGCGCAGTACCGTCGTTATGCAGGCAAGTGGAGTGACTAATCGCGTAGAATTGCCAGACCTGGCAACCCATGATAGGTCCAAAAGTTCGGCGGCGTTAAACTTTCCGGTGGTCAAGCAAGGGAGATCATGTCGTGTACCTACAGCTTCGCCAAGGAGAAGAGAAGTGTAGCGCCATGTTGCTCGAGACGGATCCAGGACTTTTGGAATTCGCGTTCCCAGTGCGGCTGAGCAGCCCGCAAAAGCTGGGGACTATTGCTTTAAAGCCGCGGCAGGCTGGCAAGCCACTGAATAGAGAGTGATGCGATAGGAGAGTCCTCAAGGAATTCGGTGACGAGAAGTTGCATTTATCCTGAATCATTCTGTTAGCACAAGGGGTTCTGATTCGAGATTCAATCATTGGTGCCACACCGCACACCTTGTTGCAGCCTCACGTTTGCTATGCGCGGATGGTGGGTGTGAATGTGACTTGAACGCCTATCTGAGTTGTGCCGACATCAGAAAGGTTGAGGCTCATGTCAGTTGAGTGGTGTGGTACGCGCCCCGGAGCCTCCCGGTGGTTGCCTTCAATATCAGTTTGGTCAATGTGCATATCCCTTGCATAGCTGGGTATAGGAAAAGACCCAATGAAAGCTCATAATGCTGCCATAGGCTATTGTGGGGTAATGGCTGCCTTGCGCATTCTCCACGCCTTGTGCTCACGACAAACCTTGGCAAGGTGAGGCCGGCGATGATATTGACTTGCAAGGCAGACACGGGAGGCTGTGTAAATAGTTGGGGGCTAACGCCAGAAAACCCCCAACTTCAAATGATGAGACGGGTAGTTGTAGTTTTCTCTTCTGTTCCCTCCGTCCCGTTCGCCGCCAGATTCGCCGTCATCTGACCATCACCCCCCATCCACAGTGTGATGGTCGATGCAATGGAAACGCTGGCTTGATGCCTGAGAATGTGCATAAAAATGGATCGACAAGAGTGCAGATACAGTAAGGCTGGGAAATCGAAAGGGCCACTGAGGTGCAAACCCGTGGCACTTGAATATTTATAATTGATCCTGTAAATTCCTCGTCAGCTCACCGACAACAACCATGGTGGATGATTCCGCTCTGACTTCGGCCGCAATTGCTCTTGTATGGATGTCAGTCCTACACAATCTCATGCACGTTTATCCACCACGATGGCCCGTCCAGAAGGTCACCTGGCATGTACAACACAGTGATGAATGGGTTCGCCGAGTCAAAACATTGCAATTATGTTGCTTCTTTCATGTAGCTCGGAAGGCTATGAACGCTGTGGGAAGCTCACGAGCCTAATGTCCCGCGAAGGAATGCCAGAACGTTACCGTTACATCACTAGACCATACACAAATACCACGAAACCATTGTCATCAGGAGACATGGCTGCCATCTTGCCCGCACGAAAATAAAGTTCAAACCTCGTCCTCAAGGAACTTGTAGGCAAACTTAAAGTCTGCCTTTCTCCGATTCATCCTGTCAAATCCCCAGTCAGCAGCAATTCCGTCACAGCGTGTTGCGGCATGAAGACCAACCATGTGCTCTCGTAATCAAAAAAGCGATACGTCCCCTGTTCAAACTCTTCCGTAATCGATTTTGGCTCTTCGTGCCTCTGGAACCATGTCTGGTACTGCTTGTGGAACCTCCAACTCTGGTCTTTCAGGGCCCTCGCAGCAAGATACTGTTGGTACGTCCCTTGCTTGTAGTAAAACACATAGAAGAGCGTGTCTGGATCGATTCTCTCGTACAGACGCGGGTCATCCAGGATTTCTAGCGGCTCTTGTGGGAAGTGTGTTTGCGCGTGGTACTTCGCGTCCGGCACATACCCGCGGGGTGGTTCGGCATCCGCAGCTTCAGGCTTAGCCGCTTCCGATGCTAGGTGCATCCTCTGTGTCGTTGGCGAGTTTATTGGTGCCAGCCGCTTCCTTGTCACTTCGTATGAATCCACCAAGTCTTGCAGGGCTGCGGGAAGGTGATATATCGACTCTTCCTCTTCGTCCTCCTCCTCAATTGGTTTGATGCCATTAGAAACACCATTCGCAGCCGGTACCGACGTTGGTGCCGGCGCCCCTGGTGTTGATGTCGAAGCTGCTGTGCAATGTTTGTTAGCTTTATGTTTATAAACTCTTATTCTTGGCCATCTGAACTAACCTCTCGTAGTGGTAGCGTCTCCATGCTCGGGAGCTGCTGTCGTTGTCGTTGGTGGCTGTGCAGGAGCCTTGCCTTTCGACGCTGCAGACTTGGGCGCTTCCTTGGGTGGCGGCTGGGCAGCTTGAGGGGGTGCTCTGTCTTGTACCACCGGTTGTATGGGTGCTGTGCTGGGGGAGCTGGTTGTACTTGTCCTCGCTTGGCTTGGCGGTAATGGAGAGGCGGCGGCCACTGGAGGGGCACCTGGCGGAGGGGGCAAGGGCGCGATGCCTACGTTGTTCTTGTCGCTTGCGGCAGCGGCTGCTGCAGCACTGGCATACTTCAAACCCTCGGCGGGCCGGGTTGGTAGCGCTGCCGGCTTCATGGCGACATTGGCCTGGACCCCATTGCTGCTGGTAGTTTGCGAGTTGTGGACGGTTGCAAGCGTTGGAAGAGGTGACTTTTGCGCTGAGGGACGTCGTGTAGCAGACCCTGCCACAGCATCGGCCACCGTGCGTTGCTTCCCAGCCGGAGCAGCAGCTGCCGGCCTTGTCTCGGGTTCGGGCGCCGGCTCGTCGTGTATCGACTGCGTGTCTTGTGAAGACACCTTGTCGTTCTCCAGGTTCATACCAAAAGCATCCTCCTCCTCTTCCAGATTTAGATCGTCGTACATTCCCTCGTCCTCGGGAAAGTCATCGTTCATGCCGTCCGACACGTAGTATTTGATGCTCTCCTCCAGGTCCGTAACTTGCTCGGTCTCGACGCCTCCATTCTCGAGTGAGCGGCGAATCAGCTCTAGCTTCCCTTGGTGCCACTTATGCCGCTCAATGATGCGCTCAATCTCGGCGATGCGCTCGAGCTTCGTCGCCTGGCCCTTGCCTTTCTTCATCGTCGCTTGTATTGATTCGCCTTCGGCCTCGAGGGTTTCGATTTGTTGCTCGAGCTCGTCGACCATGTTGCTTAGGAATTCGCTTGCCTCCAACTTTGCCTGTTCCTTCGGGTCCAGCTTGGTGGCGGCGGATAACCCCTCCTTCGAGTACGCCTTCGTCTTCATTGCCTTCTCGACAGCTTTGAACTTCTCCATTTGCTAGACAGCCGGAACACACCAGTAAGCACACAGCACATCCATATCATCGAACTAGGTAGGCGACCAACCGTCTCTATCAGCCTCCTCTGCTCTAGCAGCGGCCCCTTATCCTTGATGTCATTGCTGGCAGCCCATGTCTTGATCTGATCGCGCAGCCTCTGCAACTTCTTGATCTCTCGCTTCAGCTGGTCTTCTAGCTTCTCTTTTTGCGCTTGGTTGGTGGACTGCTCAATCTTCTCGTAAATGGCCTCGAAGTCAGCGACACCTTCGGCCACTTTTTTGAAGCACTTGTCGACTTCTTGCTGCAGCTTTCGCGCCGCCATCTCGCCGGTGATGCTGCGCCTGAGGCCTTGTGATGGATGGTGAGGGGTTTCGAATGGCGGTTAGCCGTTGCGCGACCAAATTCGGGGCAAAGAAGCCGTCGATTGAGAGGAGTAGGAATGTGTCTGCCGAAGCTGCAGGTTAGCTACAGCCCGTTAAAGCGTGGGAACTGGGAGGGAGCAACGTCAACGTCACACGGCCAACTAAATTACCTGATGGGTGAGTGCAGCTCTGTCGGAGCAAACAGCGGCGACATGCGAGAGGGGAATGGTTTGTCTTTGTAGGTCGTGGTTGGTATTTGGGTGAATGCGAGGCCGCTGAAACAAACCAGGCTGTTTGCTGATGCAGCAGAGATGGCAGGTTGCCCGCCAAATCAAAGAAAGGCAGGCCCAGCTCAGACGCTCTCACCTCACCCGCCCGAGGTGTGATACCTGGGATTGGGACTCGCGCTAGTATCCACTATCGCGCCCGATAACGAGCCTCGAACCTGGGTCATATCAATTGGGATGCGCATGCGGCAAAACACTCTGGCCCAACTCTCCAATATGTGCCCAATCAATAAATGGGCTTGCCATGTACTTCAAACTCTTCTGCCAGCCGTTTGGCCGCTGCATTGGAGCAATTGCACATGCTTGACTATCTCTTCTGTTACACAAGACTTGGCTCGCTCAAGTCCCACGGTAGCTTCAGACAGAAAATGTCTGGAGAACCTGGAAACAGGGATGGGCTTCATGATCCACTTTTATAATCCAACAAGGCCATTCAGCTTGGCCGCCACGGGCTGACAAAGCGCCAGTCCCCTAAATTGGCCATTTCATTTGAGAAGAGGGTTCAACTATCATTCAGTAATTCCTGTACTCGTCGTGCTACCCAAGCCATGAAGGGTATGTAACACTCCTCCCACCACCTCGGGTTCGATTTTCCAAGCCAGATATCTGAGCGAAAGATGAACAGCCATTCTCCAACGGGTGCTCTCAGCCTCGGTCACGGTTGACCAGGAGCTGGTGTCATCCATAGGAAAAGGCATCTTGGTCCTCGCTGCTGTTGCACCCGGTGACACCGAGAAGGAAGCAGATGCCCTGGCAGCCAAAGTCCTCAAGTTAAGGCTCTGGGATGATGATGCAGGGGGCAGATGGAAGAAAAATGTCCAAGATATCAACGGCGAAGTGCTGTGTGGTGAGCAATCCTTTGTTGGGAATGGTTGAGCATGGCAGCTGTGCTAAGAACATCCGCAACCGCAGTATCACAGTTCACCCTCCTGGCGTCCACTAAGAAAGGCAGCAAACCGGACTTCCACGGCGCCATGGGAGGAGAGGAGGCCAAAAACCTCTATCAATATTTCTACCGCCGAGTCCAGGAAGGCTATGCTCCCGACAAAGTGAAGGATGGCGTCTTTCAGGCCATGATGCAGGTTGCCCTTGTTAATGACGGACCGGTAAGCCCTCACCTATTACGCCTCTTCTCTTGTCCAGATGCTTTGCTAACATCAACCAAGGTTACTCTTGAAGTCTCAACAGGGCCTGCCAAGGAAAAAGACCAAAAAAAGGCAAAGACCGAACCACCCAACTAGGGCTAATGCGTACCATTATAACGATGCGTTTCTCATACAGCAGTTTACGGTCAGTCAAAGAAGACAAGACAGTAAGCTCATCTTGTAGTGGTCATGAAGTCTGGAGATGGCTCCCGGCAGGCATGTATGTAGTTCAACCCTGGACTTAATCCACTGGTGGCACCTTCCCCAAACAGGAAAGGTCGCTGCAGCTTCTCAGCCCAGGGTCCCCACAGCCCCTCAGCCCCTCATTCATTGTACACTAGTGCTTGACTGTTGACTGCCCCACCATTTCGAAGGTTCAAGAAGCTCCCCTTCATGCCTACACCTAATGTCTGGCAGTGCGTCCAACAGGCTGAGAAGCAATTGAAAAGGCCGTTGACATCCCAAAGCCGTGTGTGATCGCTCTAGCCCACCATCTACACTACACCATTGATTACTTGGAAACCAATTCCACAACGTCGAAAACACCACCCATCATCCCGTGAGTTTTGATCCTGCGTTGCACCGACTCCGACCTCACGAGAGCGCGCACGCAAACCCACAGGGGCATTCTTCTGACCCATCTTCGCTTCCCAGGAACCATCTCGTTTCTTAAGAACAAAAGTAGTCATCCACGCCCAAAGACTCTCGTCACAGTCAACATGAGCACCACCGAGGAAACCAAGAAGGCTCGCAGCCGCGTCTTCTTCGACGTCACCATCGGAGGAAAGCCCGCCGGCCGCATCACGTTCGAACTATACAATGACATCGTACCCAAAACGGCCGAGAACTTCCGCGCTCTCTGCACGGGCGAGAAGGGCATTGGCAAGGCGGGCAAGCCGCTGCACTACAAGGGGTCGCTGTTCCACCGCATCATCAAGCAGTTCATGATCCAGGGTGGTGACTTCACGGCGGGCAATGGCACAGGTGGCGAGTCCATCTATGGCGCCAAGTTCGAAGACGAGAACTTTGAGCTGAAGCATGACCGTCCATTCCTGTTGTCCATGGCGAACGCTGGTCCTGGTATGTAACACCCGCTATTTTTTGTTATGTACTTCCAGGTTGTACAGTTTTGTTCGCTAACTAGTATTGGCGCGCGGCCACAGGAACAAACGGCTCTCAATTCTTCATCACGACCGTGCCAACCCCGCATCTGGATGGAAAGCACGTTGTTTTTGGAGAGGTCCTCAGCGGCAAGTCCGTCGTACGCCAGCTCGAAAACCTCACCACTCAAGCCGACAAACCCACAAAAGATGCTGTGATTGCCGACTGCGGTGAGCTCTCCGGCTCCGAGGCCATTGCCGCCGACACTAAGGCTGCCGACGCCTACGGTGACGAGTATGAAGACTTCCCCGAAGACCAAGTGAAAGGTGACGAGGTCCTTTCTGCCACCCAAATCGTCAAAATCGCGAGCGACTGCAAGGAGTTTGGCAACAAGGCATTCAAGGCCGGCGATCTGAGCGTGGCTCTGGACAAGTACCAAAAGGGTTTACGCTACTTGAACGAGGATCCTGATCTGGACAACGAACCCGAGGAGACCAAGACCAAGATCAACACTTTGCGGATCTCGCTCAATACCAATGCGGCGCTCATGAACTTCAAGCTGGAGGCTTGGGATGACACGGTTCGTTCGGCTGACGGTGCCCTTGCGGTCGCCGGTATTTCGGGCAAGGAGAAGGCCAAGGCTCTCTACCATCGCGGTCGTGCTCAATTGCGTCTCAAGGATGAAGATGCTGCCTTGGAGAGTTTGGAAGAGGCCCAAAAGGCTGCCCCGGAAGATGCCGCTGTCGCCAAGGAGCTGGCAGAGGTCAAGAAGGCCGCCGCTGCGAGACGCGCAAAGGAGAAGGCGGCGTACAAGAAGTTCTTTAGCTAAATGGGGGACACATAAAATACGCATATGGGGTTATGACTTGGTACAAGCGGTTTCGGACACAGGGTAGCCAGGTGGTTTTCACATTGTTTCTCTCTTCCTGGATGGGGTTTCATGGCGTCAACTGAGATGGATGAAAATAGGGGCCTTCGCATGTATTTGACATACCCGTGAAGATTACGGACACAGAGGCAGAGACTTCACCAAAACTAGGATTGATTTGTCTTTCGGCTAATTTGAATTGATGTGATGACGCTCTCGGCCCCAGAGCAAGTTGAGTTTATGCATATCCTGCATATGTTGTGTTGCTGTCACCTGGCAGCCCTTTGTGGTAAGCTAAATAGCAACACCCATACTAATAGGTGTGCACACATGTAGAATTATACTGCCGCACCCGATGTTAGCGGTCTTTTAAACTCCTTTGCTCCCACCTGCTCCCCCCACGATGGATCCAATCAATGCTCTGAAGCCTATTGATTTATGGTTTTATGGATCGGCTGTTTCGCAACGTCCGCCACCCCTATTCCCTATCCCTAGCCCGATCCCGGTCCCGTTCCTTTTCCCGTCTTTTATTCTCCCGTTCATATTCCCTCTCCCTCTCCCTTTCCTTCTCCTGCTGCTCTTGATCCCAGGGCGTGCCGCTACTAGGAGTAGACAACGAGCTCGCGCCTTCTGGAGGAGGCCCATCTGGCGAGACTGTACGCGTCTTGCGAATGAACCCATTAAGGAGTTTCCTAGGCAAGTTACGCACGGTGCCGGCAGCACCATGCCCGCCATAGCCAGACATCTCACCGCTCCGCGAGACCTGGCGGAGGGCATTCGACTCCCTGTTGCCAGCACCGCCACCGAATCGCGAGTCAAACCTGCCACCACTGCCACCAGGGGAAAGCGCCAAGGAGCCGTGATCCGTCACTATGTCGCTTCCTGCTGAGCCTGGCGGACGGCCCTCGCCCTCAAACCAGACTGCCGTATGGCTGCTGCCCCCGTACGGCGAAATGTGCAGTGTGTCGCCAAGGCTGATCCGGTCAAGGGCGTCTGTTAGGCTGATGCGGTCGTCAGGAAGCTGACTGACGGCGTCGGCGGCGTTGCGAAGAGTCTCTATCCGAGCGTAACAGTCAGTCGCCCTACGGTGGAGGTCGACGCACAACGTGTGGAACTTGAGGAGATCCCCTTGGTATATTTGGGACGCGCTGGCTGAGGCAGGGTGAGCATCCATCCAGAGCTTGACGAGGGCGGCAAAGTTTCGACCCGGATCAAGGAGATACGGCAATGAGGGGAAGCCTTCACGGGCAAGCGGTGACAATCGGCCCATGATGGCTACCGGAGTCGAGTAGGAAGCTTGCAGGGTCGTCTTGGTGCGTTCGGCGGGAATAGCGCAGACGGCATCGAGAAAGTCCTTGAAAGCTTGGCGTTGTGCACCGAGGAAGCGGTTCATCGGCTCCATCCAGGTCTCTTTCTTGCCAATCGTGGACAAGTTTGCAAGGGCTTGGAGGCCTTTGGCTATGAGTGTCAAGGTGCGCTGAGCTCGGGGTTGGGGGTGGTCGCGAAGAAGTCCAAACAGCTTCGGGTTGAGAATAGCTGGGCAGAGGAAGCGAAGAAAGAGGAAGCCAGACACAGAGGTGTAGGTCACGGTGCGGAGGAAGTCCCCATAACGATCCTCAGCCACGGCACGGATATACTTGAGGACATGCCTGAGCTCGGGCGGCAGGCGGGAAGCTGATGAAGCAATGCAGCCCCAAAGTTCGTTGGTCAGCTGGATGAGCTGGTTCCAATGAGGATGTGCATCCTCGCCTTGCTGCAACTTGCTGGGATCCACCTCGCAATTGGGGTTCAGCTCGTTGATTTCGAATATCTTCTCGGCCAAGGTTTCGTGCAAATACTCCTTTCCGAGGCGTCGCATGTGGAACTCGAGTGCTTGGGTTAACAAAGAGTTGCCTCTGAACAGCAAGTTGGCCTCTCCCTGGAGCGACTTGCCCATATCACGAACAATCTGCTCCCGATCGCTCGTAGATTCAAGAGAATCATTAGACTTGAGTCGCCCGCTGAACCTCGGCTTCTTCAAGGTGGCCTGACTTCCGATACCATCAATTTCTTCCTCGACCATATTCATCAGCCATTCATTCGAAGTGCCTGACACCTGGAATATGTTGAGAAACGTCTCGGCGACCCGGCGCAGGTTGCCGGGGAGGGCTTCCGTAATTTGGGCCGTCAGTCCAGAGCTGAACCGGTGTAGGAGGTCAGAAAGCGGCTGGTAATGTTTCGATAAGAGCACTACAAGCTCTTCATGGTGAACTCGGACTAGCATGGAGCCAACAGATTGCTGCCTCTCGTCGCATATTTGAAACCACTGCTCGTGATCTTTTCCTCGATCAAGCTGATGCAGCGGTATGTCAACAGCACCGCAAAGGACTTCGGCCAGGTTACCCGTCTTGGCCAACCCCAAAGTTGCTTGTAGTTGGTGGCTGAAGCTCTCCATGTTCCCATCGATTCTTTTCAAGAGGATTGAGAGATATGGCAGCGACGCAGGAAGGTCCACAAACTGGCAATCTTCCCGCCAGAACGGCTTTTTCGTATTCATCTTGGTTGTCGTCCGGGCTCTGACTTCTCCATCTAGGATAACTTCGGCTAGGTAATTACCCGTGATGGCATCGTGATCAGCACCCTTGCCGTGGCGGTCTGGAGTTTGACCATCTAAAAGAAGAGTACGCCCACGCAGTTTGGCCTCGGTGACCCTCACAGATATTGTTTTTTCCAGCCTAAACGTCTCGCCAGGAGGCTCAGCTTGGAGATCGGTAACCTCGCACACCTGCCCTCCGCTGGCTGGATCCAGAGTGTAGACGTCAGGGACTGTGAATGCGCGCAAAAGCACAAACCAGACTTCAAAAAGCACCCGAGACTCTAATGAAACATATATTGGTCTGAAAATTGAAAGCTGGGTGGATGTTGATGAGTATATGGGGAAAATGGCTAGGCAGTAGTCCTCGTCCAAGACAGACCTGTCCAGCTGCTGAATGGCTGATCTTGCCAGCTGAGGCAGCTCGATGACCGAGAGCACCGTCACATCATTTTCCGTCATGAGTTTGAGCTCTCCATTATCGTGAAGGATGCAAGACACCTTTCTCCAGGCAGTCTGCGCGGATCTAAGATCACGTGCCGAGGGTCGTTTAACAATGGCGCGAGGGGAAGTGGCAATGCCCTTGTCCCACAGCATAACCTTGCCGACTTTGATTACGGGGGTGTCGCGAAGGCCAGAAGAAGAAGCGCGGCGCTTAACCTCGGGTCGGGCTGGAGCCGTTGTGGTAGGGCGAGCTGCTGTGTGTTTCGAGGCGGTCGGGCGCAATTGCTGCCAGCAAAGAAGCGCCGCCAGCCATAGATCGAGTTCTTCGGTGACCAGTGGCCGTAGGAGGAGGGTTGAGGTAAGTTGCGGGGCGATGATTTCCAGGCATTGGTATTCTCCGTCCATCTGTTCCATTGGCACAACCCTGCATCCACGGAGGTCAGGAACCAGCGTAGTATGAAAAGGGCCCCGATCCCCTGGGTCAAACATCAGACTCCCTTTGTCCTCCTCTATATAGCATACACCGCTGTGCCAGGGTCCACCGCTTTCTCGCTGGTACTCTATGTCCCCTCGCATCCTGCCGCAGAGGTTCTTCATGAGCAGCAGCACCTTGTTCGCGTCCGTGGTGGGGATGGGCAGCGGCAGAGAGTCAACAGATGGCGGAAGTGAGAGCAAGGGCGAGCTTGGCCGAGAGGAGGGCCGCTTCGTCAGCCGGCTGCGGGTGCTGGACGACTTCTTGTCCTTTTGCGCAGACGTGCTGAGTGGTGTCTGTTGGAGATCCGGGAGCCGGTATGCGTCAAGGGGCGGCTGGAGAGGGGGGAGCCTGAGCTCATCCGCCACGGGGAGAGAAGATGAAAAAGAGCCCACGCGGTGTCGTGCCTCGACGGCAGGGGCAAGCTGTTGGCGGAAAGCGCTGTCCATGGTATGTGTCCTGGGCCGAAACGAAGGCGGTCGCAGCGGAGGACTCGACGAAGTGCCATCAAAGGACCCGGCAAACGAATCGTTAAACACCACACCCTGGCGCCTTGCAGGCAAGCTGGCCGGGACACCGGGTATCGTCCTGGGAGAACTCTGAGGCGACACAGAACCGAAACCGCGGGGCATTTGTGGTCCGCCGCCGCTACCAATAGTCCCAATTCTGTCGCGGCTGTCGAGTGCGACCTCGGCCGGCTCAGGTGTGACGGCTGTGTCACCACGGTGCTGCACGCCCAGGCTGGGACGGAAGGTGCTGCGAAGGTTACTGGTCGACAGCCTCTCCATGCCACGCAACGACGGCACCTCGGACACTGGAGCGAGTACCGAACTCTGCGCCGGTCGCTCAGGGAGCGCAGGTGCGCTTCCGTTCCCGCCGCTGCTGCTCCCCAAAGAAAATGTTCTGGAGTCCATGGCGGCCGGCAGCGGGCTTGTCATTTTTCGCTCCAGGGGCATATGGCCTCAAGCGCGTACGCACATGCCCTTCTCTTCTCTTCTCTTCTCGGTATGCTTTCTCCTCTCTAACGTGCTCTCTCTGCCCTTATTGTGTTCTTGTTTCTAGATCCCGATCCGAGGTGGGGGCTTGCTTTGTCTTCTCCGGCGAACAATGTTCCTATTGTTGTCCCCAAGTTCCTAGCTCGCCGATCATAGCATCACCACAGCACCATAATAATGAAATCACACGAATATAGGAGCAATCCGGTCCGTCACCGCAGCTGACACGAAAGTTGGCACACGATCGAGCTCACAGTATATTGGAGGAACAGGAGGACAGCGATGGCCCGATTCAAGCCGGAGCTCACAGCAACGGGATGGGGTGGATCAGAAGCTCGCAGGTGTGACGGCAACTGGGCCTCGCTGAAGAGTGGATGTAAACAGGTGCCTCGGCGTCAGTTTCGGCATCATACGACGGCGCCCGAGTTGACCGGATACGATGGCAATCGGACGGGCGGGCGGGAACGGGTCGCGGCGAACGGGCTCGACGATGGTGGGGATCGGCCCAGGTGGACTTGATAGAGGAGGTCGCGATCGGTCGACAACTCGCAGCTGGGGGAGATGGGGATATGTATGGGAGAAACGGCTGGCCTGGCGTGTCGGTCTACACTACAGCATTGCTAACGTCTAGATTGTTTCCAACAAACTGAAATGGTGGCTAATGATGACCAAGGTCAGTCGGTGCTGAGGATGCTTGCTAGCCTGGCCACGCCCGCTGCGGAATGCGGATCGAGAGGGCCGCTCAGGACCGTCCAGTCCGGGAAGGCAAGCGTGCCAAGGCCCTTGCTCCACCTTGGACAGCCGGGGACAGGAGGGGTCTTGACATGCCAAAACCAGCTTTTTTTAGTGGCCAGATGGTGCTCGGTAGCCCAGCCCCGCAGCACGAGCCCGGCTAGGGACAAGACATATTTTTCCCTGAAGACAGGACGCTAGCCACATACAGCAACAGTTTCCACCAAGAGTCTTCAAACATTGGATTTGCTCAAAAACACAGCCAAAAACCAGGCTCAAAAATGCAAGCCGACTCAAACGGGATTTCAGCTCAGGATTTCAACCACAAAAATCACACCAAACCCTAACCTTGCACGCATGCAGCCACTGTTTCAACCACCACTTCAACCACCACTTCAACCACCACTTCAACCACCACTTCAACCACCACTTCAACCACCACTTCAACCACCACTTCAACCACCACTTCAACCACTACTTCAAAAGCAACGCTTTTATTAAGTCTTCGAGACTTACAAAGAGACAGGGCGCATATTGCAGGCCTGTTTTTACCAGCATTTTGTAGCTTTTGGTATGTTGAAAATCCCTTGCGCTGTCCGACTTTAAATTGATGGAGCCCCCTTCCAGATATGGTTAGCGTCCTGTCTTCAGGAATAATTTTGTCCTGTCCCTAGCCGGGCTCCCGCAGCACCTCTTTGTGCCCGTTTCCGTGACCGGCCGCCAGCGGCGGAACCAGACGATCACCGACCAGATTGGGGATGGCTTGTGTGTACAAAATAAGTTGGGTACAGAAAATCAATCCCACGTCTCAGAGGGAATGCAGAAAATTGACCACCTTTTTCAGCCATTAACCCTAACCCTCATGTGACTGCACACAGCACCAGACAACACCTGTGCTCCTCTGAGCCCCTGAGACCATCCCAGACAGACTGATGAGGTTACAAAACCTGTGGTCCTAGAATCCCTCCCCAACCATGATAGTACGGCCGCCACCATACCAGAGAGCCCCGTTCCGTGCCTCTAGGCCTCTCTCCTGACCAACAATCCACTCGCCGATAAATTCTCCGCCTTCCACGTCCCAGACCTCACTTTCCAACCAGCTGTTCAAGTTGTCAATGGCTTGGATCCATTGCTCCCGCTGTTCCGGTGTCTCGTGGTCAGCCTGGGTGAGATAGCGACCCAGAGTGATGTGCGCGCTAGGGACGACATAACGTGACCCAATTGGCACCCCGGTTGCATGTGCTTCGTCAAAGACGTCGCGGCGGAGGTGGTGGTAGCTATAGTCGTCACTCTCTGTTGTGTCATCGTTTAAAAGACCCGGATGGCCAATGTGTTCTGGGTGCGGCGCCACGGGCGCAGGCGATAGCACTGCTTCGCCGGCCGCAGGCAAGAACGAGACAGCAATTGCCGAGAGGTCGTAAGATATGAATGGCTTCACCAGGCGAGCACGCTTCGTGAAGGGGATATTTGTCAGGGTTGGGATTCTTGGTCGCATGAGGGCCACCATACTGGCAATCTCAGCAGGCGTTCGCGAATGGGCAACCTCAAGCGTCGTCATATGCATCCGATGAGTCGGCATAAGCCAAAGGTCTGTTGGGTTGATTGCGATCAGCCCTGCTCACCACACGGACCGAAGGTTGCTAAAAGCATAAATGTGCTTACTGGGAGCTGCCTGTTTAAGTGATTGCTGAAGGTAAGCAGCCAGTCTGATAATATGGTCTGGAGGTCTTGCCCAGAAAACCAGACAGTTGCGAGGGTCCTTGAAACCAGGCTCAAGCTCGGGATTCTCTAGGCGTAACAAAAACGGATCAATAATCAGTTCGCTGAACTCGGACGACAAAAACTTGTCTCGCTGTTGGAGGTTTCTTGCAATGCGATGTGTTGCATACAATGACTGAATCTCGACCTAGAAAGAAGTCATGTTTCATTAGCATCTTCTGTCCTACATTCCAACCCCTAGTATTTTATGTCAAACACGGCTCAGAAACACATTGGCTTTTAATATTAAAAAAAAAGGGCCAAGATACTGGGATCTTATCACTACCCACCAAGAGCCGGGGTTCAATATGAGGTGGCCTCAACTCCGGACTAAGAAGGTGGGTCGTCGACAACTGTCGGGGTCCTTCTCCGGAGTTGTCGGCCGGCCTTCCCTGAGCTTCTCCCGTAGGCTTCCGGGCACGTTCCGGATTTTTCTGCGCAACTTCCGGGCAAACGGCCCTTCGTTGTCGGCACTTGCCTATCTTTTTTTTTTTTTTTTTGACAATTTTCTAGGTCTTAGACCTCGCCTAAGCCCGCACTTCTCCGGATTTTCGGCTGATTTTCTGCAGGCTTCTTCCGTGAACTTCCGGACCTGTTCCGGATTCTCTCTGCCACGCCCCGGTCACTCGTTGTTGGCACTGGCCCATCTTTCCTCTTCGACAGCCTACTAAGGCTTAAACCTCCCGAGCTATTATATTCACCCACTGTTTTTTCTTTCCATCTCTTTCTTTTCAACTTCCTCGATCTATTTCGTTTTCTTTGAATCAACGGCAAATGTCCACTCCTCGAAAATAACAAAAGAAACCAGAAAATAGCAAAAGAAACCAGATAACAACAAAAGAAGCTAATAGTGATTCAAGACGTACAGTATTCCCATGGCAAGCCTCAATGAGGGCATTGTAAGGGTTCTCTCCAGATTTGATCTCAATACCAGAAAGGTCTTCCAGCTTGTTCCGGGCATCTGTCGACACCAGTTCGGGCTTCATCTTGTCCATCAAGGGGTCCGCTTCCCTTCAAGAAACAGGTAGTTGAAACGGTGAGTTCTTCGAGCTGGTCCAACCCCCTTCCGGTACTTCTTGCGTTTTTATTTGTTGACACAGGAGTATTAAGTACCAAAGCCCACTGTTCAACACGCACCCGTCTTCAAAAGCTGGTTGTTGGGCGTTGGAATGCGAGGCAGGGGTTTGGTATGTGCTCCGACCCAACCGGCCAGCCACGTGTCTTGGCGGAATCCACCTTCAACGACATATCTTCATCCACCAATCAATGATCAACAAACGAGAGCTTGACCTTCAATCCGCGTTCCCCTGGGTTGGACGATCGAAGATCATGTCAAAATCGTTGATGAATAGTCCGGAAGAGCCAGAAGTATTTGCTGTAGGTTATATCTGCTTTCATCCTGTCATTTGATGCCTGTTCATGTCTTCTTCCGTTGACACGCATCTCTCCCCAGCGAGCCAAATCTCCACAAGGAAAAACCAGCACCATTCCTGGAGGCCAAGATCGAGAAACAGGCGATGGTCCTTCTCTCACTATGCGTTCTAGGAAAAGCATCGTGGCCTACCTGTTTCCAATACAGCTCACGTGGTGATGTGGCACCCCTGGGCTCAGCCTTTTCTTGTCACAGATGAATCCTCTTAGCCTTTCAGGATCATTTGACCAGGCCAGCCTATCGCCCAGGGTGACTTCTATATGTAACCGGATCTGTTGAAGCAGCCATAGCCCATAATTCTTCATTCTTCCTTGGGTTGAGCTTGCATGACACCCATCACTTCCTTCATTGGTAAGAATGTTTGTAGGGTGGTCCCCCATCTTTCATAATTCTTGTCAGTTTCCCTTTCTTGTGTTGTCACGTTGTGTGTCATGGGTTAATCAAAGACTGCGGGTACGGGTGCATACCTTTTCTCAAGCATATGTCAGCGCATAATTATTAACTTCAGTATAGAGACCCACCTCCTGAATGCAGCACAACACAAAGGCTGCCCCTGTCTTCTATGACAGACCAATATTCACGCCACTTGTCTCTTTTACTCGGAGTCATACAACATCATGGTTGGCTCGAGCTCTTTGGTGTTGGCGGCAATGTTGGTGCTCGCCTGCACCATCAAGGACACCTGCAGCTGGCTGGGGAGCACATCAGCTTCACCGTCACAAGACTCACCAAGTGCGCAGAGGCACAACAGTTTCAATACTCACCTCACCCTGGGACATTTCAGTACTCCGGGAACTCTGCTGTCCTAATTCGATGTGGGCATGGACATGGGTATCTCCTCAGATTGTTGGTTAATACGTCGTCGACCTTTGCCGCATCCGATCCATACATCCCGTGTTTGCCAACACTGTCCCTTTCTCACGGAGTATCAATGCACGTAGCTGTTGCGGCAAGCGTCTCACTGCTCCAAGACTCCAAGGTTTGAGCGGGACCTGTTGCCTTCGCAGCTTCTCGGCATTGTTTACTTGCCCCCTGGCCCTCGCATCCCCGCTGGCTGGACCTCTTCGACGCCGAGAACTTTAGTCTCTTTGACGCCGAGAACTTCATATTCTGCCGAATTGACTCGCCCACGCCCTATTCGACGGTTTGCCCTTCGTGGTTATGCCCTAAATGCCGCCCCTTTTCGCACTCGCAGAGGTGACTCTGATCTCGCAGCCCCACGTTGGTTTTGGAAATCAAAAACAAATAGCCCGCCAAAGTCCTCTGGTCTTCTCGTCACTCACCTTTCACCCAACTCGAGCGTTCCAGAAACGGCCTGAACAGTAGCCTCTTCTTCATCGAAATCTTTGTCTGGTCCTTCAGAGCAATTCTCTCGCACTCGTCCCCTCGAGTCTTGCTGTCAAACTATTCCTCGGGGCACCGTTTTGTCTCTTTTTCTCACTTATCAGGGTTGCGTTTCATCAAACACAAGCCTCTTCTACGACATCCGATCTACTTTTGACCAGAGGATCTGGCATTCGGCGTTCTCGATCTCCTAATTTGTCTTATTGTATCAGCATACACCGAGTCCCCAACTCTTGGTTGTCATCAGGTGAGTGATGACCCCCGGGATTGGCATGGATTTTCAAACAGCCTGCAGATCATGGTATGAAAACTTGCGCAACGAGTGAAGCTAATACGAAATAGAAGTCATGCCTCCCAAGCGCAAGGCGGAGGACTCAGCGGCGGCCAAGTCGTCCAGAAGTGCCAAGAGACCCGCTCTCTCCGCCACTAATACGGAAGTTGCTGGTACTCGCAAGTCCAAGAACAAGGATGCCATCATCTTGACCGACCATGCTCCGTTGACCCAAGTGGGAGACATGTTTCATGACATGGTCTCTCGTGTTGCGCCTCCTCTCCTAACCGAGGGCGCCATCACTTTGAAGGTCGCCACTGTCTGCTCCGGTACAGATGCTCCCATCATTGCCCTCGACGTACTGCAAAAGGCAGTGGAGATGCATGGCCATCAAACTCCCTTTGAGGTTATCCACCTCTTCAGTTGCGAAATCGAAGGATTCAAGCAAGGCTTCATCCGCAGGAACTTGCCGAATCCTACAATCATCTTTCGAGATGTTGTTGAGTTAGCCATGGTTGCCCACCAGACTGATGGAAAAGCGTATGTTTCTGCCCTATTACTTTGATGCCACTCGGCTAACATAATATCATAGTCTCACCGCAGGCGGCTCCAAGGTTGCCGTTCCTCAAGACAGAATTGACATTTTCTTTTGCGGCTGTTCATGCGTGGACTACTCCAATCTGAACATCAACAAGACTGCCAAGAACAAAGTCAGAACAGAACTGCAGATCGGTATCTTCAGCACCCTCGACCCATGGCTCCTTGACAAAGACGAGAAAAACATAGGCAACAACAAGACGGAGAAGCCCAAGAAGGTTTATCCTGTCGAGCGCGACAAGAAGTTCGAAAAGGCGCTTGACGCATGCCTTGATGGAATGGACGTGGCGACTCTTGGTGAATCGATGCGCACTTTTTTCTCAGCCCTTATCTTCATCAAGGAGAAGCGTCCCAAAGTTATCATTCTTGAGAATGTCGACGGCGCGCCATGGGATATGTACATCGACAGAATTTTCCCTCTGGTTGGGTACAAGGCCGCATTTCTGCGGTTGGACAGCAAGAAATACTACTTGCCTCAGACACGCCAGCGTGGCTATCTCATCGCAGTCGACGTCTCCTCCTCAGGCGGCCCCACGTTGGACGAGGCTGAGTACATCATGAAAGCCTGGGAAGATGCCATGAAAAGCCTTGAGCGCGCCCCTTCGGCATCCATTGCCTCCTTCCTGCAGATGCCGGACGATATCAGTACAATCATGGCACGGGCTAATATGGAAACATCTGGCTCTACCAACAACACAGACTGGGGAATGAGCAGTCTGCGTCACGCGGCCGAACGCCAACTGTATCAGCTCGACATGGATAACAACCCCTTCAGCCACAAGATCATGCGGAACCTCAAGATGATTGGTCCCAAGTTCCCGCCGCACGCATGGCGGGTTTGGTGGGAAAAACAAACATGCCGAGTAGTTGACTTGATGGATATTATTGAAGCTGCCGGGAACCGGTCCGGAATCTATCTCCCTCACAAGACCTGCGTCATCGACGTTAGTCAGAATGTGGATCGTTGCACCCCGTTCAATCCCAAAAACCGCATGGCTGCTCTCAAGCAGCCTCTAGGAATTATCGGTTGCATCACCCCCAGCGGCGAACCCGTGGTCACGGATTTGATGCGTCCAATCACCGGCACAGAGGTCATGGCCCTTCAGGGTATGCCTGTGAATGAGATGGTTATTTCATCTGAATCTCAAGACCAGCTTCGTGATCTGGCCGGCAACGCCATGACTGTCACCGTCGTCGGCGCTGCAACCTATGCCGCCCTGATTGCCATCAATAGACACTGTCCTCGACTGTTCGAATCCGTCAGTGGCACCCTGGCCCCACGATACCAATTCTACCTGAGATCTCCCACATTGTTTCTGCAGCCCGGCATTCAGTCTCCGCATCTCTACCAAATCTCCGAAGGCTACAACTACAGGCCAGTGGTCCATGACCCCGACGTCGTGCACCAACTTGTTAAGCAGATGGTTCGGGTTTGCCATTGCCCCCCTCCGGTTCTGTCGAGCGAAGAAGAAGTCAACTACTTTGCTTGCAAGATTTGCCACACTACTCTGTGCGGGCAGTGCAGCGGAAACCCTACTCACAAACTTGTACCATCTTCAGATGAAGAAAAGGCCATCGTGTCTTCTGATGCAGGGAAGGTTCTGCTCAAAAGCCATCTCCCACAAGTGTTTGATCTTCAAATCACTCCTACAAATCTGGATGACATCCGGTCGGCAAGACAATCCCCAACCTCCCTCACCGCTTGCGAGATCATGACTTCCAAGTCTCGCTATTTCTACGACAGCATCAAGGTCACCGAAGTCGTGACCATCACGTACAAGGCGTCCAGAACCATTGCCCGTCTGGTCATCAGCAAAGATTCAAAGGCTCACTGGTACATCCACCTAACCCCTGGACTTAACCTTGCTTCGTCCCAGACAAGTCCGACTAGCCTTCCAAGGACATTCGAACCAAGCCAGCCAATTGCCCGGGGCGATTTTCACATGAGCGCCGAGGGTGTTTATAATGTTAGGTGGTTCTTTTGGATCCCTTCACGGATTGACTTCACCGCCTGTCTGGAGAAATATGATACCACCACAGTCAGCATATCAGAACTCCAACCCACCAAAGACCTTCCCCCACTTGCTACGGCCTAGTTCGCCACTGTGAATCGGAAAGTCTGCCGCATCTTCAAGCATACACCTGAGTGCGGAACAGCGGGCAACGAGCTCTTTACGAGCGTCGATGAAGAAGGCAACCCTCAGTCAGACACAACCTTCATCCTGCGTCAATGCTCTCGGACAGGTTCTCCTAGTGAGGATTGTCCGGTTTGGGCAAGTGAGATGCGTAAGCTTGACTACCACGAGCTCAGGGATACATACCTTCAGGCACCACCCGACCTCAAGCTCACCACCCTCTCCGCTGGGAAAGCTACCCAGACAGTCTTTAGTCCAGGTTATTGGACCGAAATTCAGCAATATTGCACCAACAGTATCTGGGAACGTCTCGAGCCTACCGAAATCCGCTGGGGCCAAACACACGATATCACAACTCTGTCATCTCAGGGCGAGAACACTATCAACCCTTCACAGCCCTCGCCTTCCGTCCTTGCCGAGATCTCCACCAATGTTATCTCCTTTCCCATGTCGGCCGCTCGAAAGCATATGCTTGTGCCTCAAGGAACTCTGGGGCAGTTCACAGTGATTCCATCCACCAAGTGCGAAGACTTCCTGCACGACTTCGCGTTCGCCGCAAATGCCTTCCGAGACCAACATCTCTGTGACCGTCGTGAAGCAGTCGAACACTTCACCGACTGGGTTTCTGTCAACCGTTCTGAGCATTGGTCAAGGCCGCCACCAGAGATCCACATCAGCGACATCGAGGTGAGGAACAGGCGGCAACCTACGGAGGACCCCGATGAAGCCAAATACTTTGAAGAGACTCTCCTCAAACTTCCGCGTGCCATCTCTGTTGCTGCCCGGCTTCAAGATTCCCAATTGAGCTTCTTGATCACACTGCAATCTCAAGTACTGGCTTCAAGGGCTTACTCATACCTTTTGCAAGCACATCGCACGATACCAAACGGCAGCATTGCAGTGAAAGAGGCTGAGACCCATTTTATGGTCGAGATTGACTATGCGAAGCCCCGCAGTTTGAGCTTCCCGGCCTTCTACCCTCTGATCGGATCCTGCAATAACGGCAACATGGATGGAATTATGTACGAAGAAGCCGACAAATACAGGCAGATCGTCCTCCCTCGCTTTGGGACCCGTGGTGTCCAGCTCCGCACCAGCCAGCGCGACGCTGTTTTGTGGATGGTACTTCGCGAGGAGAAACCAGCACCGTTCCTGGAGGTGGAAATTGACGAGGAGGTGGTGGCCCCTCTCTCTGTCCGTGTTCTAGGAAAAGCGACATGGCCAACCCGATTTCCATACAGCTCTCGTGGTGGTGTGGCAGCCCATGAGATTGGATACGGAAAGACGGTGGTGACACTCGCACTGATCGACTCGCGGCGCTCCTTCGACTGTGATGCCTCCATCCAGGAGCGTTACCAGATTGATGAGTGTTGGCATGAGGAGATCGAGCCCGTGTACGAACGGCTCAAGGAAGTGGGAATTCCCCTCGTTGGAGATGTGAAGAAGCAATTCTTCCTCCATCTCTCAGCGACTCTGGTGTTGGTGCCTGATCACCTCACCGAGCAGTGGTCTCGTGAAGCGGAGAAGTTCCTTGGTTTGAAGTCTGGGAGGGAGGTCATTGTCATCAAATCAGTGGCCCAGTTCTATGGCGGAATAACCGAGGAGGTCCTGAGGAGGGCGGAGCTCATCATCATGAGCACCAAAGTCCTCAGTGACAGCTTCTTCGAGAGGCTCTGGGGGTTTGGATGGGGTGATTGCGATCCCCCATTCAAATATCTCTCGGGACGCGTGCGCGAGCGCTGGTACCGTCAGGCTCTCCGAAATCTTCGGATCCTGACGGCCAGTCACCTCGCGGCTCCAGGTGCTGCTGACGCTGGAGTGCAGCGCGATTTCTTTGGTCTGCTGGCGAGGGAACGTGAGGCGTTGCTGGCCAAAATTGTTCCTGACAGCCGGCGGAACGACCAGAGATGCCCGGGGGGTAAAGTCCCAGCTTCCGGCGAGCAGGGCGTGAAGGAAGAAGGGGGGGGTGAGCAAGCACCGTTCGCTCGCGCGGACTGGTGTGCTTCGTGGCTGCATAACTGCAGCTTCGCGCGTGTCGTATGGGACGAGTGCTCATACGACCACAAGGCGGACAACAAGAACATTCCGTTCTTTGTTGAAAACCTTGTCGCGAACGCGAAGTGGCTGCTCTCGGGTACGCCCAAGGTGTTCGACCTCGCCGAGGTCTGCAAGACGGCCAAGGTATTTGGCGTTCACCTTGCGCGTCCCGAACCGCGCATCATGCCCGGTCTCCCGGCCATCACCAAAGGCCCGGTCTTGGACCCTGCGTCCAAGAGCGAGGAGTTCCACGTGTTCTCCTCTGCGCTCAAGAGCGCCTCTCTCGCTCACGAGAGGCACTCGCGAGCGCAGGTCTTTGTGCGGTATTTCTTCCGCTCCAATCGCGTTGCCGACGACGTCGGTTCGGGGGTGTCTTCGGTCGAGGTGGTCCTGCCCGTCCACATGACAGCATTGGCTGCGGTGCGCTATCACATGGCGCACCAGGAAGTCCTCGACGCCGACGAGGACTTCACAGCCATGTCTGCTCATGTGCGCGAGCAAGCAGACTACTCCGGAGAAAACCTGGACGATCCGGCCAGGTCGTGCACGCTGCTGTTGGGTTTGTTGGCGAATGGTTTGGTTGCCGTGTCCCGCGCCTCGACACTTCGAGGGCTTGAGCAGTCTCTCCGTCGATCCCAGGATCAGATGGGTGAGAGGGCCAAGTTTCTTTGGGACAAGACTCTGTGGTTCACGCGGTGGCTCTTTCTTCTGGCTGCTAGCGATAAGGTCAAGAAAAACTTGGAGTCTCAGCCCGGAATCATGACCATCAGATCCATGTGCGATGGGCTACAGACGGCGGCATCCAACAGTGACTTCAGGCAATATGGGGGAGAGCAGGTGTTCTCACGCCTGGCTGGTACCATCGTCGGTCGTCCTGGCAGCACCAATCTGACCTGGCAACGGGAGTTCAGTGGCAACTGGGTGGAACGCTACCATCTCGACAAGGCTCATTTCACGTGGCTGAACTTCTTTGAGAAGGAGAACATCGAAATTCCGGATAATCTCAGCCGCAAAGCCGCCATGCTGCTTGCTGAAGATCTGTGTTGTTTACGCCGCAAAGTGGGCATCAACACCCCCCCAACCAAAATTCCCAGCCCGGACGAAGTGGCGAGACTTTTCCAACCGGGACGCACGATACCAAACAGCATTGATCCTCAAATGCTTGTCGATCAAACGATATTGGCCAGCTGGACTGATAAGGAACTGGTTGACTTTATCAAGGCTTACAGAGACCTCATACCCGACAGGCCTGTATTTGTCGCTAGCGAGCACCTCCCCTTCACCATCACAGGTCTCCAAGTCACTCCAACTACGCCAAAGGAGCTTTTGGTCTCCAAAGCGCAGGAGCTGAACATGAAGGCCGGAAGTCTCAGCGCTGTCAAACTTCACAAGCTGCTCTGGGAGCATAGCGTGGGCATCGGTGATGCAGGTGCTTACCGTGATGGCAAACCCCAATCCGGGAAACACGGTACCTTCAAAGAGCCAGAATCTCAGTCAAAGATGCTTGAGTGGTTCAAGAATTCTGTGGTACACCTATCGAAAACCATGGACGACTACAAGGCCTCGATTCGAGATATGGCATTCATTCCCAAGTTCATCCAGTTCTCAGAAGCTTCAGACAAGGATCAACTATTGCGAGCCAGGCAATGTGACGGCGAGCACTGCGGTAAACACCTCCCCTCCGCCAGTCAATCTTTTATCGTGGTATCCTGTGGGCACATCTTGTGTTCTGCTTGCCGCCATTTACAGACAACAAGAGTCTGCCCAGCCCGGAATTGCTCGGCATTCATCAAAGAACGGCCAGTCCTTCCTTGTACTTTACTCGATGACGAGCAAAAAAGGACCAAAACGGACCACATCATGGAGCTGATCGAGTGCATCATCGCGAAAGAGGAGCGTGTGCTGGTCTTCGCTCAGTACCAGCCTTTCATTAAGGCGCTGTGGGCCAGAATCAGGCAGATAGATCCCTCAGCAACAAACCTCACCGGCAGGGGTGACATGTCGATTCTCCTCGAGGATTTCAAGGCTGGCAATGGGGGCAGTGTAATGTTGTTGGACATCGACGACGATACCAGCGCAGGGAGTAACCTGACAATCGCGAATCACATTATCTTCGCGAATCCCTATATGCATAACAACAAAGATCACCAGAGCAGGACAGTTGAGCAAGCCAAAGGTCGTTGTATTCGCCATGGACAGGAGAAGACAGTGTATGTGTACCACTTCATGACGACACACACGGATGAAGACAGGCTTCTCCGCGAACATAAGGACGACAATCCGGCCATCAAGAGCTACTTTGACGACGACGACGGCGGCGACATGAATGGGGCTGTCGTTTCTAATCTATCCCTGGAGTACCCGGCTCTCACTCAATTGGTCGAATCCGCTTCCACCGTGTCTTTCCCTTGGTGGTTAGAGGAGAAGAAGAGATACGACCCCAACGACACTCCGGCGGGAGCCGTTGCGAAGACATTGGCATCCCCACCTCTTTCTCAAGACGTTTCTCAGCCAGTTTCTACCTTGACTCTTGAGCTATGGGGCGCCCAGGCTGCAGGGCGTCCTTGATTTCGCATATTGGCATGTTGGTTTATTCTGAACGATGAAGATCGCAAGGGGTTGTCGGGGGAGAGGAGAAGAGCGAATGGATAGATGAAGCGGAAGATATGGGGGCAGGTTTGGCAAGTGATTAGGAGCGATGGATGGCAGAAAGCGGGGTTCGCAAGGAGATGAAAAGGATGGAAGAGAAGGAATGTGTGGAGGGCTGAGAAGGGAGAAGTTTCCGCCATATTGGACAAGATACCAGGCGAGGTGTGAGATTGTTGTGTCAGGAATAAGATTATTTTGTGGGAATTGACCAGAATTATTATGTGTTGCCTCAAAGAAAGGGCTCAGAGGAAGTCTAGTAAAATATGTTGTCGGGTTTGTCTTATTCTCCAGTGGTTCAGTGGGTAGTTGTGATGTGACTTTGAAAAAGAAACTTTAACCGGGCATTACCTTTTTTCTTATCCAGGTTGTAAAAGAATTATACGTAAGCGGAGCTGTATGTGATAGCAGGGGCGCCGGGGAGATAAGAGAGGGGGTTGCGAAAAGGATATCTCAGATAAAAGTTCTCCAAGTGGTGAGCAAATAAGAATAAATAAACTGGTTTTTTTCTTTTATTTACAGACAAAGCCCACGGTTTCCCCGGATGAGTCCAAGTCAGTAGAGGTCTAACTACCCCGCTGGATGGCATCGCCTCTTCAGCATCAGCAACAGGCTCGACGCTTGACTCCTAATACCCAGAAGAGCTCACTATCCATAAAAAATGCCATCACGGTCATGAATCAATGATTCTACAATGAATCCCTCTTCCCAACCGAAAAGCCGTCACAGCCTCGCCAGCCTTGAACCCACGGGCCCGGCGTCTTGAGGCTTGGAGAACGGGGTCAGCTCGACAGCAATCCCTTGTTCTCCTTCTTTTTTCCCTTCCCCTTCACTTTTGAAGTAAACCTCCTGGCAGTCCTCAACCCCAACTCCATTCGCGAACTGCACTACCAGAAAGTCCATGGCTGTCCCCGGCTCCCCCACCGCCACCATGGGGGCGTGCCAGATCCCCGCACCGTACGTCACGGCTTGCTTGCCTGTGGCAGTGAACGCACGCAATCCACCGAGATCGGGAAGTCCCCTGCCAGGGAGAGGACGGGGGTAAGAGGATCCTGCTTGGTCTGCGGTGGTGAGCTTCATTGGAACCGGCAAATCTGAGTCTGCATCGGCAGGGGGGAGAGTGGGTGCTACGATGACGAGGTAGTGCTGGTTTTCGGGCGCCGAGAGAGGGATGAAAGTCTGAGTTGTGAAAGGGTGGCGCTCCAGAACACGCACGGGGAATGTGGTGGCTGGGGGCCGCGATGATGATGGCGAAGAGGTGGGGATACGGATTCGAGAAGCGCAGACAAAGATGTTCATCACCGAGACGCCGGGGACGGCACTGGGGGCCTGGGGGTAGAGGTTGATTTGACGGGAGACATGTTGGTATTTGATGGCCGAGCCTTGGTTCGCGGAAATTCCGTCAAAAGGGAGTGAGGGTACTGATGTGGCAGAAGATGGGTGCAAATCTGGTTGCGGGTTTGCGATAACATCGCCGAATGGGGAGAAGGCTTCCCGGGTGATGGGTACCGCTTCGACTACCAGGCCTGGGCTGGGAAGGACTATGTTTTTAGCTGGAGAAGACATGCTGAGGGGGTAAAACGGTTGTTAGCTGAGTTTATCCGTCTGTCGGCGATGGCTCGGGCGCGGTAACGTTGATAGTCGCGGCCCGGTAATGTGGTGGGATTCTCAAGCGATGTCTCGGGAGGAACAAACGTCGGTGGGGACTGTGAGACCCCCCTCCCGAGAAGCACGGCATGACGGATAGGGACATTCCTTTTGTGCATCAACCTGATACTGAAAAAATAGCGATATGAGGCCTTGCTGGGAGTATTTCGCAATAAAATACTTTATCGCCTGTCATGCTGCGTTATCGAGGCCTGCCATCTGATTAAAGCGGTAATGCATGTCACCCACTAACAACCAGCGCCCCAAAAACAACCACCAAACTCTGAGTTCCAAAAATCGACTTGCGCAGTGTCTCTTTTTGAATGCTAGATTTACAGCCCGCGCCACGGGTTTAACCGATGCGGCCTCAAGGTAAGCCAGTCAACAGTGTCAACATGTTTGTTGCATACTAACAACTTGCTGGCAGAATTCGGGTCACCATATCTTCCGGTTGTCTACCTCGTCACTGCCTTTTAGTACTGGAGCACCTACAGCCTTCGAACCAAGATCTTGGAGGTATATGTGGTCCTGCACCACTCCAAGAAACGACTCAGTACCCACAATGGCGGCGAACAGAACAAGCAGCCTCGCGTGGTGGACGGCAGATCTGGGCCTATATTGCACCTAATCCAACTCGTTCCGCGTCTTCGAGCCTACTTTATAGGAGGGCGCTTCCTATCGGGAGGGGTTTCCTATTTTTAGCCTTCGCCAAAGATTTACACGGGGGCTTCAATCTCACAAGTCTTGAATAGCCAATATCTCCCGCTCCACGATACCGAACATGGGACACAAGGCGATGAGTATCCTCTCCTGGGGCTCTCTGAGAGGTGGCATCCCCTTGCTGGGCAGGTCCGAACAAAAAGCTTCTCGTTGTTCAAGGCAGATTTCTGGCTGAGTCCCAGTATTTGTAGCTACTTCCTTTCCATCTGGTGGCTTTGTCAATTTTGAACTGACCGAAACTGTCTTTCCAGGCTGCTGCTGCTGAGGTTACGCAAAGGTTATGCTCAAATGCCCTCCCATGGAGGGCCCGCGAAACGTCAGTAAAGTTGGTGGCATGCATGCTCTCAAGCAATGAACGACATTTGTCCCCATACTCATCCGCAATTTGTCCCTGTCCCCACAGAAGGTTCATGGCGGGACACTTGCATTAGGATTGATAAACACCGCACAGGAAGCCAATGCCAGAATCAACTGACAGTCGTGCGTCCTCATTTGGTTCATGGTGGCTCACTTACTTTACGAGAAGAAATAGTATCCCAAAAATACTATACACTATGCTTATGAGTAGCCCCGATCTATCCACTAGATCTGCACACAAGCAGTGCATCTCTTGTGCCTTGTCCCCCGGAACTCTCTGAAACGGTCTGTCTAGTGCTGTTATTTGATATGACATCTCACTTGATCAAGTTGACGATGGCTGACATTGGGAAAAAGCTGGGCACCAGTGGATACATTAGCGCTTGGATGGTAATTGTAGGATTTTTTTACCTGTCTGTACCATCGATTTCCGTGTTACATAGACGAATCGGTCCTTATTGTCAGACACCATCTCTGGCATCTTCCACGCGTGGCTCTTTCCGGACAGTATTCGAATGGAGCCTTTATGCAGCCGGACTTCATTCTGTGCCTCCCCCACGGCGTCCGGCAATGTTGGACCCTTGGTAACGATCACAAGAGTTTTCGTCTGGACCACGCCGGCTCCGTACCAAGACGCTATCTGTTAAGCAGACATGTATTGTAGTCGCTACTGCTAGCTTTGTCACAGGCTGAATGCACATCAATATAGAATCCTGCGGTGCAATATGGTTCTATCTCTTCTTGGTCCAAACATCCAGGTATCTGGTCCCATCCGCGCAGCGGCCCTTCTTAAAATCCTTGTCGACATGTCACCGAACCATTTAAACACTGGCATTTGATGTCAGGAAGATGGAGGAAGCTGGTGGGGTGTTCCAAAATCCCGGAACATGGCGAACGCTGATATAAGAACGACAAGACAGCAGGGACTCTGTGATTTCGAAGTCTGACGACTGCCAGACATGTTATTTGTCCAGTCAGCTACCATGGCGCGAGGTAGTCTGAAGTGCTTCTGGGCATTGATCTTCATTCTAGCTGTCGGCTTCAGCTCCGCCTGTACAAGCTACGGCGTCGACTACTCTAATGGAGGCGCATACTATATTGACGGGTCATCAAACCAATATTTCAGCTTCATTAACATTTTTCAGGGTACATGGACCAGTTTGATGGACATTGCGGTTTGCAAGAACAGAGCAGTGCTAATGTTTCTCTAGGCTGTGGTCAGGAGTCCATCAGCCCGGTTCTCATCGGGCCAGACAACAATCAATATGCTTGCTCGGTCATTAGGACTGACCAAGCGGGGATACAAGTCACCTCGACCTGGTAAGAACGAATCATCACATAAAAAAGGCATTGTTGATTGGCTGACATCTCATCAGCGGCATTCCTTTCTCGTCTATGAGGTCAGGGAACTGGAAGATCATTCTATCCGGAAACCAAATCTCATCACAGCGCACCTTCTCCGTGACAGTGGGTGTGCCAGAAACTACATGGGTCACGGTAAGCAATGTTTCTCCCGCCGTACAGAAAAACTCACTTGACTCATAACCTCCAGGCGACACCAACAGTTGTGGTTGGCGTTACTACAACAGCAAGAGCATCAAGTTCGATTTACTAAGCGTCCCATTACAACACCTTGATACTGACATTTAGTTAGCGGTTTTGACCACACTCGTGCAAACCCAGACTCTGATCATTGTGCCTCGAACCGTTACTGCAGCATGCAGCGGACCAAACCGGACGGTCACAAGCTATCCACAAGCCCCGACAACGACAGTCAGATCGACAGTCACCCGGACAGCAACTGATGGACAGATAACAAGTTACTGGACCACCATAGTTACGACAACGGCCAAGTGCCATTATCCTACCAGTAGGTTGCCCCTCAAGATCCAGCATCCGACTACCCCTGGTCCCTGGTCCCAGTGAAGGACGGATTCCTGGGTCAGTTGTTGCGGCGCGGATGATGGAGAGCCCAAAAATGGAGAGCGCGCTGATTCTGACTCTACCGTGGCAGGAAAACGAGACCTGGCTGCTACTCCCGCCGCTCAGGTTGCCGCCATCACATCAACTTACACACAGACGACCTATACAGTGACCAACACGGTGACAACAACCGTTGCTGGAAGGGTAACCACAGAGACAGTTCTTCGAACCACGACAGCCACAGTGTAGGTGCCCTTCGACATTGACATAGCACTTCTTCTTCCCCTTCTTGGGGCTAACATCAGCACCCTTCTTAGGACCCCTCCGCCTTCAACCGTCTGTGTCGGAAATGCACCGGGCTCCACCGTGACTGTCTTCAGGACACAAAGTGCAGTAACCGAAACGAACGTTGTCTATCTAACGAGCCACCTGTCTGGCACTGTTTGGGTTGGGTATGGCGTTACAAGCTTTCTATGTCGTTAACCAGGGCTAACCGTCTTGCTTCTAGCCAAACCCAGTACACCACGGTTACCAATCCTGCCAGTGCCACGGCTTGCTGGAGGGCTGGAGGGTGGTATGGAAAATAGCGGGTTTTGTTACCTCCTTGGGCACTCTCGATTTTAATCCCATGCAGTTCCCTAAAGTGGTGGCATGGAGAGTGCGTGCTAGTTGCTTGTGGTAATATTGTGAGATTCTGGGCCGAATAGCAATGCCATCTCTTTACCATCAAGCACGGTTTGGTTTGTCACTCATGTACAGGTATTCACTCAGAAAGTTGAGGTGTGCAAGTGTCCCTGTCCCTCATACAAACAATGAGCATTTACCGAATGATACACCGTGAAGCAATCAAGTCAACTATGTAGGACAGCTGTTTCAGTCTTGATATCGAGAGTACCTTGCAGGTAATCTCGAAGCTACGAGACTCAGGCCACCCCAACATCCACTTTCGTGACCACATGACCGAGCCTCACACATCATCGTCTTCGTCACCTTCAAGCCAAATCTCGTGCCCGTCACCCTCGTGCACAAAAAGACTTGCTACGATCCCACCAATCGCAACTGTGCTGAGGCACCAAAATACAGCACCAACAACACCCTTTGCTAGACCCTGTCCATACAAAAAGCCGCCCAAAAAAGGTCCCACAGTTCTCGAAAGACTTGATACGCTCTGCCCAATGCCATGTACTGTCCCCAGCACACTCGGATGCGGCGTACAGTTATTCACCAGAATCGTCTGGGCAGGGAGCGCAAACGTCCGGCCGATTACGTGGAAGCAAAGCACACCGGCTATGGCAAGCCACACAACAATGCCATCCTTTCGGCGCCGGCGGCGGAGATGAGGAGGGGACCAAGCTCAGGTAGGGCGCAATAAAGTAGGTAACTGGGAAAAAGAGTAAAAAGATCCTCCAGCTTCGGACGGTACCGAGCCCGGCTGAAAGCCAAGGATAGACCCCTAGTTGGAGAGCGATGCCGAGCATGCCCAAAATGGCCATCGCCATACCAACTTCGCGGGGGTGTAAGCCCAGGCCTCCCGTGAAGGTGAAGGGAAGATGTCGCCGAAAGGCGTCGGGTGATTCCGCGCCTTTGGATGGGTCGTAGACCGGGGTTGAAAGGAACACAAACCAGAGCGAGTTGAATGTACCGACGTGTAGTGACAAGAGACAGCTCGCCGTGAACGTGGAGATTACATTCGGCGTAAAGATACGGCGGAAAGGGAGACGTTGGGTAAATCGGCGCCTGGCATATTTTGGCTTAAACGGGGTTGCTTCGGAGAGGGAGGACTGCTGAGAGTCTGTGCCATGTGTCAAGGGGTGAGTTTCGACATCCGTGCCGGCCGAGTCTTCGGTGGGGAGGCGTGAATAGCCCCCCTTGGAGTTGTATTGAGAAAGCCACAGTTTTAGACGGTGACCCAGTTCCAATCCTCTATCGCGCTGGCCTGCGCAAAGATCAAGGGTCTATAGCGTTATTAGTTCTTGTGGTAATCTGGGGAACATATCTTGTCCGCGGTTCACTTACCTCTTCAAGGAGTAGCCAGACGAGAAGCAAAGCACATAACAGAAAAAGCGCTGAGAGAATATTCGGGGTAGCGTATGGGAACTTTCGAAAGAACCAAATGTCTCCGAACAGAGATGGATAGCTGCCAGCAGGGTCGGAAAGGATACCACCAAGTACTAACAGGAGAAAGTGTTAGCCAGCAACTGGAAGACTCCGATATATACATACTTGGCCCGATGATAGTACCGATGTTGAAGGTCATCGGAAGGAGCAGAAATGCTCTCGACTGGTATCTGGTAGCCCGGTTAGAGTTGAACATAACAAGGCCATTTGGCTATAGCCTACTTCTTTTCCTGCACCGTTTCACTGATCCTACAAGGCGGGATTGATGTCAGTGAGATACTTGAGAAGTCGGCCAGACGCTATTATCTTACATCGTTCTCAGTACCCCTATATTCCCGTTGGTGATACCACCGATAGATCTGAATAAGAGGGCTTGCCAAAAGGTTGTCGAAAAGCCAAATCCGAGGCACGATATCACTGCAAAATAACCATGATCAGTCAAGTTGTAAAGAGGTAGTGAAGCTTCAACAAAGACTTACTTGTCCCAGCGAGGCCAATGAGCAAGACAGTTTTGCGGCCAAACCGACGAGAATCGGCAACCCGACCCCACATCATAGAGGTCACAAACTGAGCCGCAGTAAAGCTGGCACTGCATGATGCCATCAGGCCAGATTAGATCATGCCATTTGCTACCTGATGTTGATCTGAACGAGAGGTGAAATAGCACGAACTGCAAAATGCCTGCTTGGCTTGAAATGACGGAATCTGGCAGACTTGGGTCGAACCATTTGAGCTGGTAGAACATGTATGACTAGGGGCTGATCAGCCAAGATCCAACGTTTCCTGAGAGGTTGCGAGGGAACATACCTGCAAAGACGTCTGCACAAGGGGCTCGCTCAATCTGGCAAGCGTAATGACGGTGAGTTGGTCCTTGCGCGGGAGATCTTTCCAGGCGACCGCCTTCGCATCGTTCCGGGGTTGAGAGCTGTTGGCGATGCTTGAAGGTGTCACCCCGGTAACTGATACAGTGCTGCTAGTGCTTTGACTTGGGACAGAAGACTCGGCCCGCAGCCAGGTGTTGGCAGATTCGACATCTTGATCGTCACCGCCGACGGGGAAACTTGTTGAGACCGTAGCTGTGGTCACAACACCACTTTCATCCCTGGAATCGCTGCTCATGAGATTTCTTTTGTGTTGCAGCCGGGTCCTGATCTCTGGGCCCGTTGTATCCCCCCTTGAGCCCTGTTGAGGGTGTCACTGCCCAGTAGTACCAGGAGAATGCTGGCTCTGATCTAAAGCGGGGAAGGGATCATCTGTGAGCGGAACAAGTGGTTCGAAGTTGGATGAAAAGAATCGGTATGCAAGGGCGTGACAAGCACGGAGAAATAATGTATTTCTTTGCTCCTCTACAAGTTCAGGGACAATAACAATAGGCTTGGCTTGTTGATTGAAGGAAAGCATGGTGTCCTGCATGCCTGGCCCATTCTTCCAATCGACTCAACACCAGGTCATCGTATCCCCAAAGAGCTGCCCCCCGGCACCGCTGACGGCATCGAAATATGCTGCTTTGGAGAGAACAAGCCTGTGTGGCAAGGGCACTGCACGCAATCATCCAGCCCATGAACGTCAATGAAGACCCACTCTCGGTCCCGCAGCGGACGTAGGATGAGTGACCTGTGCAGCTGCCCGGATGTGGATGGATTATGTAATCTCAATCAACCTCATCAGGTCATGTTTGAAACAGTATTTCCTATCAGTCTTCATAGACAGATCTCATTCGAGGGGCTAGCCAGAGAGAACCAACACACTGTCAGACTCTTTTTTAACAGGAATACTCCAGCGGCAAAGCTAGTGACAATGACTGTCTCGCATTTTGTGCCCAGATATGCCAATCTTGGAGAAGTAGGCATGCTCATGGTTATGGCAATGAGCGACGTATCAAGGTCACATACAGGCGGAAGAAGCGAAGTGCCAGGCAAAACTCCGGCGCCACGGAAATGGGAGCACAGTCTAGTCCCTCGAGCGGATGCAATAGCTTCCCTGTCTGCAGCTGCAGAGAATCTGGGGTAAGAAACAAGTCAATGATCCGTTTATGGTTTCAGGCATACGCCACCCACGATTGCCACGTCTGGGTTCTCCTTCGCCCGGACTTCCCAGCGCGACAGGATCACGCGACAGGATCACGCGACATCCGCCGTGGGCAAACAAACCACTACGCCGAGCTCGGTGGTTTGGCCCGTGCCCGCCGAATTTGATAAGCCACCGCTCAACGCCCGGCGCCCGGACTTCCGGAGGCTTCTCTCAACACCATCACCGACCACTACCGGCAGATCTCCCGCTATAGTCTTGGCATGGAGTCTACTGGTTGCCGTTCTAGGTGTGCTGGTTCCACCGCAACGCGACATTTGTTTGCCCAGGTGAGCGCCTCCGGGATTGCCTTGCGTGTACGAAGGACAGGGAAACCTAGACTTCAAGGAAAGACGATCGATCTCCGAGTCTAGTCCGAGAGGCCCTGCGGCTTTTTTGCTCACCGACGTGTTCCCTCTTTATATCCAGCCATCGAACGCATATTCGGCATCGGCGACATGACATTGGAGGCTGTCCCACGTTCATTGTGGTTCCATCTATCAACTTTCCATCTGGCAAGTCCAAATATGCTTCCGGCTTCTTCTTTAGCCTGGCGCTTGAGGTAGCCATCAAATCAACGTCCTCCGAGCCTCCAGGAGTCTGGTCTGACGGCTTGGAATCAGAAAAAAATTGAGGCGGGGCTGAGTGGCTGGAGTTTGGACCGATGGGAGAAATGGGGTTAACATCCAGCAGTGTGTGCCCATTGCGACAGCCCTCACCTGGCTTTTTCCCTGCTGCAAGCCAAAACGCGAGGAGCGAGCACCGTTCACCCACACTCTCTGGTTACAAGCGGGCCTTTCTCGAACCTTGCAACTCGAGGCCAGCCACAGTCTTCTCTCTTGACTTTGCACTGTCGAACGATGTACACGCAATAGGCGATTGTTCTCTGTATCACCAAAGAGAAATTCGAGAGCTCTCCCCCATCTATTGCCAAGGAGACGTAGGGGCAAGTGTGGCAATGCCCACCATCAAGTTCATTTGGCCCATGCTTCGATATCCTGGTGCGAGAAATCACGGTGTGGAGGACATCTTGAGGGAGGTATGTACATTCTAGATCGAACTGGGTTGCCCTATGGACCCGCAGGGGATGTTTTGCACAATAAGCGCATCTGAAGCCAGTAACAGTGTGAGTGTGGAAGTAACCACGCTAGCTCTTTAGTTGGGTACGGCATCTGCCGGACAGTCCGTTCCTTCTGGCAGCCCAACATCCGTGAGCTAGTAGACCTGCCTAGAGATGGGAGAAGGGCACTTGTCCAACGAGCTTAGGGATCCATTCGTTATCTAGCAGTATTGTCGATTGGAATTTTGTGTGTTCAAATCAGTTTGCTTCATTGCGTTAATGTCAACACTCGTACTGTCAATATGCAACAGAACGTCTGGCTACCGGCTAACTAAAGCTGTGTCACTCTCTCTGGAGCAACATGCATGAGCGGATGCAGCTGGACCATGGTCTCTCAAGGGTCTTCTACCGCTTCTCAGGGCCCGAGCAGTTTTTCAACCGGCGTGGACCTTGGGCCACGCCATCCAACTTAAAGAGATAGGCACTTATCTGTAGTGGCGGATTTGGCCATTGTTCAGGACAGTTGGTAACACCACGTCATCTGGAAGCTTGCTCGGTAGCTTGGTGATGTATCTTCTCTCCACATGTCATCATCCGCTTTCGGTCCTCTGGGCGTTGCGTTGCGAGAAGGTCCTGCACATATTTCTTCAGGGTTGATTTGTGAGGGCTGGACCTTACCTCATGCGAAGCTGTTGGTGAAGCCAGACGATCCCAGACGATCCCAGTGTCTACATTCTGTACTAAAGAAAAAGCTGCCAATCAAATTGCTGTGATTTGCCATCTCCATTATCCCCATCGGTACAGTATGTATTTAATCGCTTCAGGGTTTTATGCGCAGCCAGTTTTCTTTTGTGTGAAGGTTTTGAAACAGGGAGAGTCCTTGCCTGTTGCGCCTGGCTTTGCCGGATCTTTTGCCCGGTGACGGACAGAAGGGCAGAATCTCCTCCTCGTTTCCACGCGGGTCAATTGGTGTGTCTTTCTAGTTATGTTTATGTTCATATGGGCGTGACAGCATCACAGTCTCCAGCACATAACATTTGGCAGCCATCATATGTTGAAATGATGAATTCAAACTATTTTCTTATAGACAAAGGAACCGGTCTTTTTCCGAACGCCTACGCTGCTGAAAACAACGATCTACTTCAACCCAAACAATTTTGTTGTATGATTAATCAATGAAACAGGGGAGCATTCTCCTTCTCGAAATGTGCTTCAAAACGCTGAGTGTTATAAATGCCTTGAAAGAAAAGAACTACCGAGGGTATAGAAATTAAGTAGCAGCGCTTTTCTGATCCTGAAGTTTGTCCATCCATACCCGTTGCCACGCCGATCAAGCCAAAACCAAGCGTGTGCCGACCTGTATGTGTCTATGTGGTTCCCAATGTTTGTTTCCGCCTTAAGACTCCTATCCCAACAAGTCGAACCCAAAAGCACTAATAAGACAATGATGAAGCGGCCCTGTTCTCCGCATATGGGGCGTCAAACGGAGTCCACTATCTGCTGGCGGAGCGAGACAGCTCACTCACACACCGACCGGGATGATGTGGCAATGTCAAAAACTCCGTCGGGCTGTATTCTCTGGGCTTCTCGCTCGTCCCGGGAGGGTTGCCGCAGCTGAAAATTGCTGGGAAGTTTCCGTGCTTCCATTACTGGAAGTGCGAAGATCGGTTTCACCCTGCGTGCGGCGGCCGGAGGGTGATGATGTGGGGTGATAATTGAGTCTGGGTGATCCAGTCACCGCCAGAGCTCCTATAAGCCAGCGGCCTGTGGTAGCCCATGGGGCTGTGGGTAGTAGGGCGGATACATCGTCGACCACGGCTGTGGCGGTATATATCCTGCAGTTGGCTGCGCTACGTTTGGATTAGAATAGCCATGGTCTGCTGCTGATGGCACCTTTTTGTTAGCATCTGTCCATGGTTCTGAAATTTGCTCGGGCCCATGGCTCGTCGTTGTACCTGGATCAATCTCTTGTTGTTCAAACTCCAGTTTCGTGGCAGTGGTATCCATGCAGGGCATAGAAGTGGGTGCGATTACATTCCCTTCCATCATGGCCGGCATGCTGGTCGGAATATAGGCCGGTAAGAAGGGATCTTCGGGGTGGCTCGGGGAAGAACAAGGGCTTGAGACGACCGAGGGGACCGAGACAGAGGACACTGAAACCGAAGATACTGGAACTCCAGAGGGCCACTGTTCACACTGCTCCGTCGGAGGCACAAAGGCGAAAGCCGGTGGGCCCGAGTTGTACTCGTTTGATGGCTGGCCAAAGGTGGGGGGTCGGCCAGGAATTCCTGTGTGCCCAGCGGGCAGCAGATCGTTCGCATCAAATCCTGGCGTTGGTGTGGTTAGAATGGGAGCTGGAAGTGAAAAGGCGGGAGCTGATGGCTGGGATATACCGGGTGGTGAAAATAGTTGGCTGCAGCGCTTGAGTTCTTCGCGCAAAGTGTGCACCTCCCTCTCCAGCGCATTGTTCCTCATTCTGAGCTGGTCGATCGTCTCGTCCCGGCCATTTCGAGTCCTGTACTCTTCCAGCTCCCTCTCCAGCCGCTCGATGTGCTCTTTGGTGCGTGCCCTGATTGCGCGCTGGGCTTCCCGGTCATTGGCCCGTTTCCTGGCGAGCTGCGTGGGCGTAAGTGTGGACACACTCCGAGTACCTGGTGATGCCAAAGGTTAGATGACGCTGCTCATGTCAAAGCAAGGGGATGGACAGGACTTACCTTTTCTCTTGGATGGCTTGGGTGGTTCTGCGGAAGCCTCTCGGGTCATGTCGAAGGTGGTGTGTTCACGTATGTTGAGCGTCAGTCCTTGGAGACTCGTCGACAGCGACAGTATATGTTGGTGAACCTTGAAGTCTTTTATCTACCGCAGCAGGTGTGGGGGATTTGGATGTTGAACAGTAAGAGCCATGTGAATCTCAGCAGCACATCTAACAACAGTCGGCACCTTGGTGGGGTAGGGTGGTGGCAGGCACGAGGATTAAGTAGGCTATTGTCGTCAAGGGTCACTGTCACTGAGAGCTCCAGGGAACAGGGGTGGAAGATGGAATCGGTATCTTGATACTTGGCTCAGGGCCAGTCGATTTGCCGTCGAGCACTTGGTGGGGATGGCGGTGGGTGGAGCCCCCTTTGGGCTCACTCCATATCCCACATCTAACTACAATTCGCACCGGTGTGGTTCGGTCACAGAGACCGGCTGCTCCACATCCAAGAAGAGTCCAGGTGTGGCCGTGTGGCTTGTCGCTGGTTCGAGAAGGAACAGCTGCGAAAGCGGTAGCAGGAACCATGAACTATGGGGACAAAGAGAACAGAAGAGAGGGGCCAAAGGGGCGACCGGGACCATGCTGGGGGCAACATTGTTCCAAGAGATGAGGCGCACATAGACGAAGACGTAGAAGAAGCGACAGTAGGGGATCACGGATCACTCTCCAGACAGCACGCGGTCGGAGGCGCGGCGTGGCGCCCACCCCCGCCCGCCGAAGCAGCGGCAGCGACGGAGTCGATAAGGGCTTGCTTCTGGAAGATGGATCGAGGTTGCACGGTCCAGAATTTAAACTTTGCGCTACAGAGAGGCGCGACGCGGCCTCAGGTTTGGCATTTGAGTGGAAGGAGGCGCCACCGCATTTGACAGGGAACAGCTTGGGTGACGCTGGCACGGGCGTTCCCGGGGAAGAAGATCAAAGGCGGTCGGCGACCATCCTCCGCCACGCCTTGCACTTCGCAGAGTGACAGATGCTGCCAGACCCGAGCTTGCCGAACCTTACCCTCTGGAGTCCCGTTGGAAGACAATTCCGGCAGAGCCCCGAGCCGGAAGCCTTTGCCGCAGGGCACTCCGGCGATCCTGCAACTCTGCAGCAACCACAACATAAAATAGATGACGCCGTCATGAACCTTATCATGCGAGCACTTGTGGGCAACCGTTTGAGTTGGCGATGGACATGGGCTTTGGAGGGAGGACAATTCCGAGAACATGGAGGGATAACCTGAGAAGCTCAGCCTGCCAGGGTTGTCGCTAGTGCTCGCTAAGCAATCACAGACTCCACAGCTTTCTTCAAGATGCCTCGGATGGCTTGAGGTTGAGGTGTACGGATTTGACTTGCACCTGTGCTCAGCAAAGTTAGGTTAACGAACAGCATCAACGAAGAGACAGAGGGGCTACAGTGAAGTGTACCATATTCAACACGCACCTTATCGGGAATCCCGCCCAAAAGGTCGAGACTCAACAAAAGCGGGGAATGCATTTAAACTCTCTTTCTTGACCACGGCCTGGAGCGGGATCTCGTTTTCCATGTTTGGTCGTTATATATTAATGCGTGATGGTGAGATAACCACGCCATTCTCCGTCCAGTGCTGGCAGTGTTCCAATAGGGCAGTCATATTGTATCAATGCCGCCCCAGGGTTCAATGGGAAGAATGGACGTCCGGAATGGAATCACATGGCAAGAGCTTGTGCTGAAGTGTCAAACGTCAGAGAAGCCAATCGACCGCCCATACCCTCTCCCAAATGGATAAAAAAGCTGACATCACTACTAAAGCACCTGAACAATCACAGCACACTGCCGCGGCCTGCCCAAGGAAAATAGCTCGAAATGCAAACGGGAGCGGCTTGCCAGCTAGTTCCGACCCAAATTGACGATCAGGGCTCCACGAAGCCGAACCAAGGATGAGAAGCTGCGGCGATGGGCGAGGTGGTGCGGGTATCTTTTGAACTGATGAACTCAACAAGCAAACACATCTGAGTTCCTATCGACTTCCTTCCTGCTCCCGCCAAAAACCAAGGTGTCCAGATGGATGGGCCAGAGATTGACTTCTATGAGATTCCAATGTTCATATCTTCCCCGGCAGCCTCCACCAGATCGTCTATGCCACCGGGCGCTTGTGTCGGTCCACTTGCACCTTCTGGGGGCATGGCCCAGGCTGGCAATGGGCTAACATAACTCCAGGACCCATCAGCATCCTCATACCGGAGACTGTGGAGCCACAGAGAAAGCTCCTGGCTCCCAGGGTCGGTATACAACGGAGTTTCGCAAACAGCGCAAAGTTCGCCCGACATTCTCTCTGCTTTCTTCTTGTGATACACGTCCACCATCTCGTCATAGTACGCCACTGCGTCTGCAACCTGTTCCTTTCCCATGCGTGAAAGGCGGGAAAGGACATCATCGTCGCTGTTCTGGGTCGCTTCAGCATCATCGCGCCCCAAGTCAAAGCCCCAGACCTTTTGGTTGGCATATATTGGATCATTTTGAACGGGGTGGCCCAAGAACTGTAGGTGAACTCGTATTTGATGTGTTCTACCCGTCACTGGCAGGCAGCGGACAATCGAATAGCCCTCGCCTTCTCTGGTAAACTGATCTCCGAGGGCGCCTGTCTCTGACTGTTCCGTTGACGGGCTGCTGCTGGAACTGGATCTGGTGACGGGCGGTGGGTAATAAGCAAGACGCTTGAAGACGGTCTTGGCAGACTTTCCATTAGCTCGGACCCGGTTCAGGCCCAACTTTGGTGATATTTGGAGGATCGGCTGGTCGCAGACAACCTCACCATCAGGAAACCGGCCGACCACGCGGGCGAGATATTCTTTTCGAACGCTGCGTCTGAAGATCTGGGCACTCAGGCTTTCCGCGGCTTTGGCGGTCTTGGCAATGAACATGATACCGCTGGTCAACCTGTCCAGCCGGTTACACGGGCGTGGCGCAAAGGCCGGCCCCCTCTCGGCCTTCATGATTTCCACCACCGAGTTATAATGATATCGACCGGCCGGGTGCACGGGCACGCCTGACGGCTTGTTGATGACCACCATGTCGTCATCTTCGTGGATGACCTGCACTGGATCCTGGGTAACGGGGGCTCGTGTCGATGTGTGGTATGCGAAACCAGGTCGCCGTTCACCATCACATAGTCTGGGCTCACTGTTTTCCCATTGACCGCGACTTGGCCGGATTCCAGGGCGGCACGGTAGTACTCAACTGGCCGCTCGCGGAACTCGCTTTCAAAGACTTCGATAATTTTCCTCCCCCGCCATCGTTCCTTGCACCATGTATTGTAGGTGTAGAAATACGGGGCAACACGCCGGAGACCATCCTTGAAAAAGTATGGGGGCGGAGGAGACAGTGAGGTCGGCGCTTGGGGTTGCGGAATCGAGGATGGTTCGGGCCGGCCGTCGGTAGAATCCCTGGCTATGCGGCCCTCAGTGACGGTGGCGGTTGATGGATGTTGTAGTGCGCCAGACAGAATGATGGAGGCGGTCATCGTGCGTGCGTGGGTTGCAAACGCGAATGTTGTTTTTAGTAGAGCTTTGCCAGTCAACATCCACGCCCCGTCAAGCAGAAGCCTTTCGAGATATGGTCGTCGAGATTCAAGCAGACGAAGGCTGGTTCGTGGTGGGGTTCGCGTCAAGTCTCGGAATGTTGAGATTGGTGCTTGATTGGATGAGGGGTGCGTTTGTCCTGATGTTGAGGGCAGGGAAAAAAACAGGCGGTCGCAACTGGCAATATCTGACCGTTCTCAACGACAGGGTTACCCCACAATCTTGGCTGCAGGGGAACCTCGGCTCTTTCCGCAGCTATACCCGAGCGGCTTATCATTAACACGGTGAGTGAGCTTGCATTCCCATATTGCTTCCTGCCCTCGCCATCAACTTGTTTTGTCCCGTTTGTGTTATTTTGTCATCTGAGTTTCCATCCCCCGTGTTATATCTTTGCAATGTCGAACATCAGTCGTTTAAAAGCTCGGACCAGACCTGACTACCGGTACATCTTGGAGTATCGTACGCGATGGTAAGAACCACAGCTCACCTCACAATAAGACGCGTCCTTGAGCTAAACCCGTCTATAGGAGCGACAATGACATGTATGACCACATGAACAACTCTATCTACAATTTTCTTTATGACTCGGTTATCAACACCTATCTTATGGAACGTTGTGGCCTTCATCCTCCTTCGTCTCCGCAGTACGGCATGGTGGTACATTCACACAACGACTATTTCGCTTCAATCGCATTCCCCGCCTGCGCCGAGTTAGCCCTCCGCGTGAACCGCATCGGCAACTCGAGCGTCACATATGAGATAGCTTTGTTTGAAAAGGGACACGAGTCGGTACGCTCTGTGGGCGAATTTGTTCAAGTCTTCGTGGATCGTGAGACTGGGAGGCCAAGTCCGAAAGGGATGAACCCCGAGCTGCGCCGAGGGCTGGAGTATTTGTTAGTTGATAGCAGCGTCAGTAAATTGTGAAGTTGGAGATACGATAGGCGGCTACACTGACTATTAGCACACTGTACATAGTAATGTTCGATGGTCCGTTATCTCAAGTTGCCTATAAATCAACGAGAGTAAAACGGCATTTTACATGACATTGTTTGCAAGTATCGTAATTATATAGGTATATATAGGTAGTCTCAGTAGCTCAGTCCAGTGCATCGCGTCTGGCATGTACCTTTGACCCCGCCCCCCATCCACACCCCGGAATCCCCTTGGCCGGCCAATTAAAAGCCCACAATATACAACAGCGACAACTGGTCTGAGGCCCAAAGTGGGATTTTGGAACAAGATGATCGTACAACCTTAGAGTTGTTAAGTTGAAAAATATGACGTTGCTTAAGTATATGCCGCTAGGACCTGCTGTGTGGACTGGCACGTCGTAGACGGAGGAGAGACTGCTACATCAAATAAAGGCCTTTAAAATAGTTGAGAGGCCTTTGAAGCAGTTCCGAAGACCTATAGATCATCTTTTAAGGCCTATTAACTATCTTTCAAGGTCTATTGATTATTCTTTACGGCATATTGCAGTCCGCATGTTGTGCTGCCCATTTCAGCACACGGTGGTCAGGACGGCTGATGAACAAAGGGAACGGCAGTGGTCCTGGATGCACAGCAGGAAGTTCGGCAAGTAGATGTAATGATGGTTGACTGCTAAGTTGAGGGAAAACTCTACATATCGCTACAGGTATAGTTGCTCCAGTCCCACACCAACATGAAGTCGGCCTACCTTTTTATCAACCTCGCAATGCAGCCCCTCCCGATCTATTCCCACCAAATCTGCTCCCTCTAAATCTTTTCCCTCCCAAAGTCATCCCTCCCAGATCCAGTCAGCCCCTTGAATCTAATGCTCCTATAACTAATTCAACAATTCCCGCCGAGGCCCGACATGAAGTCGGCGTACCTTTTACCAACCTCCCATTTCCAAGCTCCTAATCTTTTCCCTCAAAGTCAACCCTCCCAAAGCCATATCTCCCAAAGCCGCTCCTGAAGCCGTCACTCCCAAAGCCGTCACTCCCAAAGCCGTCACTCCCAAAGCCGTCACTCCCAAAGCTATCACTCCCAAATCCAGCAAGTCCCCCCGAAACAATCCTCCCGTCATCAATCCAACAATCTCAGCCCGACCAACGTGAAGTCGGCGTACCTTTTTTGCCCCTTCTCCTTAGGGTCAGTAGGCGTGGCCGCTGCCATGGGAGACGTGGCTACCACCGTGAGAGGTGTTGGCGTGAGAAGACGCGGCTGTGAGAGGCGTCTCGGTTTTTTTTTTGCCGAGTCCTCGCCTTTTTGGCAATCCTCTTCGCCACGGCCGGCGATGGCCCTGCCACAGCCATCGCCGGTCCGTCCTTTCTCAAATCTCTTCTTTTTTTTGTTCGTTTTGAGCCGCTGGCTTGACCAGCGCTATTTTTTTAAAAAATTCTTTTTAATCAGCAGCTCTCGGCGGGCCTGGCCCGCAATTTTGGCCTTTTTTTATTTTTTTTAAAAAAAGGTACGCCGACTTCAGGGCTCACGGGGTGAGCATTGGTTTGGGACTTCGGGTTCAGCTCAGGTAAGAATGCTGCGACTTGGTTTGGTTGGCCATTCACTGACTCTGGGTACATCCAGGATGCGGAATCGTCTTATTCATGTCTGCGCCATCCTCCCACCATCTGGCCTCACAAGTCCAGGCATCTGAGTCTTTAGCCCTGCATCTCTCACGGCCACGCCTCTCACAGCCGCGTCTTCTCGAGCCAACATCTTGCGCCTTCTCACGGCCACGCCTCTCATAGCCGCATCTTCTCACGCCGACGTCTTGCGCCTTCTCACGGCCACGCCTCTCACAGCTGCGTCTTCTCACGGCCATCTAAGCAGTGGTTAGATGATGTCATAGAACAGAGTGAAGATGAATACTTACGCGCATAGTTGAAGCTGGTTACTATCAGATAGACATGTTAGCAGAGTCCAACCACAGAGCAAAATAAGGGTGTGAAATGAATGGCAAACAAGAGATGCGCAAAGCGGCCACTTGACAGTGTCACGGTACCATCGACTGGAATGAGAGGACAAGAGAGTCTGAAGGGGAGAGGTGGGCAAAGCAGCCACTTGGTGGTGTTAGAGTGCTATTGATGGGAATTGGAGGGCATGAGCCTGAAGAGGGGGGATGAACAAAGCAGCCACTTGAAGGTGCCAGAATGCCCTTCATTGAACCTTAGGTGGAGGGCAAGAGAGCCTGTGAGTGGTAAAAGGTGAGAGCCTGAAAAGGGGAGGCGAGAGATGAGAGCTGAAAGGGGGGGATGAGAAAAGTAAACACTTGAAGGTGTCTGAGTGTAAAGAACGGGGATCCGAGGGCAAGAGAGTCTGAACAAATATGAGTGTCTGGGAGAGTACGTAAGAGGTGAGACCCTGAAAGAAAAGGTAATGGCCTGATACTTGTAAGCTCTAAGGTTAGGAAGGTTGTTGGATAAGTAAAACTGTAAAGGCTACTAAGTCGGAGTATAGTAAAGCCTATTAAGTTCGGAATATAAAGACTGTTAAATTTAAAGCTAGGTAGGTTGTAAGGGCAAGAAAGTCTAAATAAATATAAACGCTTAGAAAAGTATATAAAAGATAAGACCCTAAAAGAAAAGGTAATAGCCTAATACTTATAGGCCTTAAGGTTAGGAAGGTTATTGGATAAGCGAAACTATAAAGGCTACTAAGTTGGAGTGTGGTAAAGCCTGTTAAGTTTGGAGTATAAAGACTGTTAAGTTTAGAGCTGGGCAGGTTATAAGGGCAAGAGAGTCTGAATAAATATAAACGTCTAGGAAAGTATATAAAAGGTAAGACCCTAAAAGAAAAGGTAATAGCTTAACATTTATAAGCTTTAAGGTTAGGAAAGTTATTAGATAAGTAAAACTATAAAAGCTATTAAGTTAAAGTATAGTAAAGCCTGTTAAGTTTAAAGTATAAAGACTGCTAAGTTTAAAGCTAGGTAGGTTGTAAAGGTAAGAGAGTTTAAATAAATATAAATGCTTAGAAAAGTATGTAAAAGATAAGACCTTAAAAGAAAAGGTAATAGCCTAACATTTATAAGCCTTAAGGTCAGGAAAGTTATTGGATAAGTAAAACTGTGAAAGCTGCCAAGTCGGAGTATGGTAAAGCCTGTTAAGTTTGGAGTATAAAGACTGCTAAGTCTGGAGCTGGGCAGGTTGCAAGGGCTGAGACGTGATGTTGTAGACATGAAGATTGGAAGCTTGGGTGTTTCAATCCAGTCGAGGCACAGGGAAACTCCCCAATTGCACGCTTGAGCGACCCAGTCGTGCAAGGACAAGAGATGAACGTGTGATATGGTACAGCATCAAGGCCGAAAAGAGGTTTGGAGGCATCGAAGAAGAAAAGTACGTGAAGTACTGTACGTATATTCTTAGGTATTTCGGTGAAGAAGAAAAGAGGAACAAGAAGATGGGAGCTGGCAGACATCTAAATATACTCCTCGGATAGCCCCCACACTAACTGGCCTGGCAGGCACACCAAACACCATGCTTGGCTCACGGAACACGGAAATGGCTGTCTATCACCGGTCGGCACCGAGATGAGAGTCTGTGGGAGGTTATGGAAGGTATGGCTCAGTGTTGATCTATCCCACTTCCTGCCGTGCCGCTGAAGCTATAGCATCACTCTCTCCTCATTGTCAAAGGTCCGATAGGCTCATATTGAAATAACGACACCTCGACACTGCTGTTCCTGAAGCGGGATATCTCTGCATACATCCTGCAAGTCATACTGAGCAACCGGCTATCTGGGGGGCGTGGTGGCCTGTGGCCACTTGCCCTGCTCTTCTTCTTCCTCGTAGCTACAGCCAGGACCACCGCCATCAACTTCCTCCACCACTTTCTGCACGCAGGGGGCGGGCATGGTGAAGCCGAAAGATCCAGGTCTACCCTCAAACCGTCGTGCAGGCTTTCTAAGGTGACAGCAACTGCGAACAGTCCCAGTCTCTTCTTTCGGTCCCTTCAATGAATAGAAAGGGAGCACTCATGATCGATTGCAATAATTTATCTTGCCCTCTCTTGTGTCTTATCCATCAACTGTAAGATGACAAGAGCGAAGTGTAGGGATGGGACCAACCTGGAAGAGAGGAGGGATCCTTCCTTCACCAGGAGAGTCGATCTGACTGTGGTGAGTCCCGCATTCGGCATCGTTGTGTTGTGCCGTCAGTTTACTCTGGGGCAGGGGCTGCTGCTGATACGGGCGGAATTGCGGCAATTCATCGAGCGGGCAAGTCCCAGTTGGTAAAATGGATCTCATCATCATGGTTGCTTCGCCCTTTGGCCGGTGACGTACCCAACCAAATCAGGTCACAGCATGGCGGCAAGTGCAATGTCTGATTACCTATGGGCATGTTCTCCCCTGTGCAGCGACGACGGCTGCCGGCAGGTCCCTTTGCCTACCACCCATCGCACGAGATGATTCCTGATCACTTTACCCCCACCGCCACTGTGACCCAGGGCTTTATACCAGGTCTTTCAACGCTTTGCACTGAAGCATCCTCGATATATGCCTTTATCTTTCTCTTCCCTACCCATAACGGAAAAGTAGGCTGTAACGACTTCTTGCTCGTCAATGCCCTTGTCAGAACACGTCGACGCTGAATTCGTCAAAATGGTCCGGTACTGACTGAACTAAGGGGATGGCTTTGGGAGGAATGGCTTTGAAAGAGACAGCTTTGGGGTGAAAGATCTGGCAGAAATGGCTTTGGGGTGATCAGATTGGGAGGGTCTGTATTGCGAGGTCGATGCAAGGCACACCGACTTCAGTGAAACTGTTCAAGGCTGGATGTCCTAGCGAGGGCTTTGTTGGGTCTTGCAATGGTTACGGTTTTGTGCGAGGCGCAAGCGGGATATTCTTTTGTGTCATGTCCGGAAATCTGTAATCAGTGCAGTGGGGTTTGCAGTTGAGGCGTTTTAGGTATAAATCTCACGCTGAAATCGCCTCCGGTGAAGTTACAACCCCTTCGATGTGGTGTTTGTATAAGTTGCAAGATGTGGCCTTAAGTTTACCAGGTACCTACCTTCCTACTTGACGTGGCCAAAACACTTAATCGCCAATGTGACACGTAGCAGTTGTGGCACAAACCATAATCATCTAGCTTTTGTTGGGGCTTTTAGCTTCCATACATGTGTTTTTTTCCATCTACTTAAAGAGTGCTTCCAACTCCTCTTTTCCTCCTGCTCATCTACCTCACCCATCACCATTGCTAAGCTTCACCAATCTCATCGCACACACAGCATAGCTATAAGCTTTATACCTACGTACCTACTGCCCACCTACCCAGGGATCATGGCAACCCCAGAAAAAGATAGTACCATGTCGAGCACCGAACCCGCCAAGGAAATGTCTTCAGCCCAAGAACCAAGCCGGTTATCAGAACAAACAGTCTGTTGCCCCGAAGATACTTTCTTCGGCCTTGTTGGCCGCGGCCAACTCCCCGAGGAGCATCGCGCTTCCTTTCTTCCCAACGATCTTATCCTCTTCAAGCATCGTCTCACTCGCCCACCCAACAGACCCAAGATTCAGCATTACGACAATGACGAGGATGACGCGCCATTCAGAGGTCTTACGCCAACATGCCATTGGTGTAAGTTTGAGCTTCATTACGACGTGCTTTTTGAACTCCTTTGCACCATGCCCGTGATTATGTACATGATATGGGCGGGGGGCTTTCTCAGCAATCCAGTTGCCTCGCCGGCCTTTCAACTCCCTTTCTGGTTTCTCTACACCTTCTTTTTGCTGACGATGCGTCCGTGCTTCCTCTTGGAAGAGACGTATTGCGGCAAAGAGGATGGCCCGCATCTCTTCGATCGTCTGACGAGCCGGGTCACCACTAGATGGCAGTGGCGGACGCGGTTTCGGGAGCTCTGTGGGTCGTGGTTGAGGTTCTGATTCGTTTTGTCGTTGCAACACCAAATGAAGAAGCCCGGGGTGCCTTTCTGGCAGCGAGGTCTGAGAAGGGATGTTCTTCTTGAGCATGGATGGATCACGCTGAGGTTGGAGAGAGCCCCGGCGTTTTGCAATGGCTGGGGAAGGTTGGGGGACTCGGTGAATAAAGTGCATGAAGCGTATTGGGATTCTATCAGGGCGGATGCCGCGGCGAAGGCCTGTCTTGAGTTGGAGGTGAAGGGGAGCTTGGTGCCCGCGCAGATCCGGTATGGAGAGGATAAAGACACCGAGTCTGAAAATAATGAGGTGACCGCATATCGGGTCGAGGAGTTGCGGAAGGATGCAGACAAGTTCAAATGGTTGCCTTGGTTCGCGGCACAAAACGTTGGAGATCGGAGTCTCTGCCGCCCCTAGAGCTCCTGGGGCCGTGAATGCAGATAAACAGAGATAGGCAGCTTACAGCGCAAGGAATCAGTATTAATTATACAGATAAATCATTTTAAAGGTTTTTAAAGATTTTAATAATAATAATAGTATTTATATACTATTTATAAAGTTTATTAAAAACGTTAAAAATAAAATAAAGCTTTAATAATATTTTTTTAGGGACTTGATCTGCGTATATGCCTCCTCTAATATTAGTACATTGCCCCATTATTATACGTACACCTGCTATATTATAACCCTGCACTTCTTAGGGTTATATATAGAAGTGAAAATTCAGCTTTTTTTCCCAGTCATCTTCAAAGTTCAAAGCAATGCACAATCAACCACTACTACTACTACTACCACTACCACCACCACTACTATAAACTAACTACTACTATAAACTAACTACTATTATTATTACTATTATAAACCAGCTACTTTAGTAATGGCTATTTACTCTTTAATGTCCTCATTCTATATAGACTGCCATATAAAATAAATCTTTTATTATTTTCACAGTCTATAGAGGTACTCCAATTATGTGGTAGTTTAATTGGGTGGTGGTTCAATTAGGTGGTGGGTCAATTGGGTGGTAGTTCAATTAGGTTGGGTAGTAGTTTAATTAAGTGCTAGTTTAATTAGATAATGGTTTAATTAAGTAATGGTTTAATTGGCCGTTATTATAGGTGGTGATATAACTATAGTAGTTTATATTGATATATTGTATAGATAGAATAAAGAAAAGTTTAGAGTTTTTGCTTTATATATAACCCTAAGAGAGCGAGGGTTATATATAGGGAAAAAATCAACTATACAAATAATAATAAAGGGGTATACGTGTATTATGGGGGGGATGTACGTATATTAGAAGGAGTGGTGTACGTAAATTAAATCCCTGTATTTAAAGTGACGTTTTTTTATATAATATTAAGTTTATAAATTATATTATTAATAGTTATAAATTATTTATTAATTATAAATTGAATAATAATTTATTAAAAATAATTTATATTAAAGAATGTCTTTAAATATCTAAAAGCTTTAAAATTATTATATTTATAATACTTTTTTTTTTAAAAACGATTTAAATATATTAAATTTAAATTTAAAAATACTTGATATATTTTATAATTTAATATTAACCTTTTTAATATTATATTATATTGTAAAGTTAATAATTAAGTTAAAAAGGAAGTATTATATAAATAAAATAAATTTTTAATAGCTATATTTAATTTTAGAACTTTAAACTTTTTTTTATTATATAAAATTAAAAGTTTTATAATATATTATAATATAAATTTTAATGTCTCTCTAAGAAGTGGAGCTTCTAAAAAAAAAATTCTTTTACAACGCTATACCCGGCGTTGGTTCTCTTTACAGTTAATCTAATATGCTACTTAAACTGCCTAGGGCTACCGTTATAGTTATGTAACTATTACGTACTTATTATATACTTATTATATAGTTAAACCTTCTACCGTTAAGTTTAACAATAAGCTTATATAATAATATTGTAGCCAAATCTTCTAAACGCCTCCTTTACTACCGAATTACTTATAACCGTGCCGATAACTTCTTTACCGGCCTATACTAGGGTTAAATACTAGCGTCTATATAAAGTTAAAAAAGATCCTATTTACTATTTTTCTTTTTCCTCTTTTATATTATCTACTATATTACTTTTCTATATTACCTACTACATTCCTTTCTTACATTACCTACTATATTAAAACTTAATCGATTATAGTATTAAGTATAGATCTATCCTATATAACTTAACGATTAAAAGATAGTACTAATATAATAGTAGTATATAATTATACCGAAAGCCTATAAGTATAAGATCCTAAAGCTAGATTACTATAAGTACCTTAAATTAGCCGATATAATAATAGCTATATTAAAGAAAGATAGTAAGAAGTAGAAGAATATAAGCGTTGCCTACATTCGAATATACACTATATATACTATTATTACTTTATCTATCGACCAATATACTAAACTTTATTAATTTAGATAAGATTTAATCGATTTCGATATAAACCGGTAGATTAAAGAAGATAATATAGAGACTTAAAATAAAGCCTTTAAATAAAAGGATAAGGTAAAAGGATAGTTAGTAAAGCTAATATCGATTGCAAGTATAATAATAAAGGCTAAAATGCCTTAATAGGTAGCTAGTTTAATAGTATACTAAATAACTTAAAGATACTATTTACTATTATGTTAATCGTAAGCATCTGTATATTATGTCTTATATATATACCACCGAACCTTAAGATATAAATTTTAATATTATTAATCAAAAGTAAACATTAATAGTAAAGCCTTTTACTAGGCTTTTATTTTAAAAAGAAAATTATTTAAAGATTAATTTAAACCTTTAAAAGTTTAATAATAAGTTTATAAAATTAAATAATAATATTACTATTATAGCATTTATAAAGGTAGTATATTACACAAGACAAGGTATAAATAAGTAATGGCTAATTTATAAGATTTTAATTTAAAGAAAAAAAGAAAAAAAGGAATTACTTAAGCTATAACTTTATAAGTAAAATAAATACCGAAATATGTTACTTTTAAAATAAACTTAATATAAAGTAAAAAGCAGGGTAAATTATAGATTAATAAAGTATATTAAAGCTATAATATTACCTTTTTTTAAAACCTAACTTTAATTATAAAGTTAAAGTAAAAAAGAAAAAATAATTACTTTAATATTAATTTGAATTTATTACTTTTTATAAATTTATATTATTTATTTTATAAGTAAAAGGTGTTTATTTTTAAAATAGGAATTATAATAATTTAGAAAGTACTAACTTTTTTATTGTTATATTATATAACTTATAAATTATATTATTAATTTTATTAAATTTACTATTTAAATAAAAAAACGTTATTTACTTTTTCTTTAATTAAATCGTCTAATAATTAAAATCCCTTTATTTTTTATATACTAATTTCTTTAAGCCGCTATACTTTTATTTTATAAATATATTATTTATTTTATAATCTTTATTTACTTTATCTTTTAATACTATTTTCTACTATTTTCTTAATTTTATTAAAGGATTTAGTTTATTTAAATACTATTTATAGTATTTATATAAATTTATTATTATATTTTTAAACCTATTAATATTATATTATATTAAATTTAAATTTTATCCTTTCTATTATATTTAATATTATAATTTACTATAATATTTATATAAAGTTAATACTTAATTAACCTTCTATTTTCTTTTTACCGTTAATATTTTGAAACTTAAGGTTTTTATTTTTTTAATTTAATAAGGGATTATTTAAATATTTATATAGTTAATTAATATAGAAAATCTAGATTATATATTAATTATTAAATAGCTTTAATTAATAAAAATACTTAATTATTCTTTTAATTTTATAATGTTAATACGTAAAAAGGAAATTAAGTTTATTATTAAATTTATTAATAGACTATACTTTTTTAATAATAAATATACAATTTTTTAATTAAAAATTATACTTATATTGATATTAATTAGCTTATTTGGTCTATTCTTTTTATAATTTAATAATATAATTTTTTATTAAATTAATATATATTTTTTTAATATAAAAAATATAATTATACTTTTTTATAATTAAATCGTTTATAAACTATTATCTTTTATATTAAATTAATATCATTTTAAAAAGTAAAGCTTTTTAAAAAAATTTCCTTTATAATATTATACTTAATGTTAGTTCTCTTTACAGTTAATTCTAATATACTACTTAAATTATTTAAAGCTACTATTATAGTTATATATTTATTACATAATGAAACTTTCTACCGTTAAATTTAATAATAAATTTAAAATAATAATATAGTTAAACCTTTTAAACGCTTCCTTTACTATTAGATTATTTATAACTATATTAATAATTCCCTTATTAACCTATATTAAAGTTAAGTACTAATATTTATATAAAATTAAAAGAAATCCTATTTATTATTATATTTCTCTTTATATTATTTAATTCATTACTTTCTTATATTACTTACTATATTAAAACTTAATTAATTATAATATTAAATAGAGATTTATCCTATATAATTTAATAATTAAAAAATAGTATTAATATAATAATAATATATAATTTACTATACTGAAAATCTATAAATATGAAATTTAAATATTAAATTATTAAAGAAAAATAATAACAAATAAAATAAATTCTTCTTTTTTATTTAAAAAGCAATTATATATACTTTTAATACTTTATTTTTTAAATAATACGTTATATTTTATTAATTTAAAGAAAATTTAATTAACTTTAAATTAAAGTAGTAAATTAATAATAATAACGATAATAATTAAAGGAAAGTATTTAAAAAGAAAGATAAAGTAGAAGGATAGTTAATAAAGTTAATTAAAATTATAAAGATATTAATAAAGGATAAGATAGCTTAATAGGTTAAATAGTTAATCCTCTAATTACATTATATAACTTAAAGATACTATTATATTAATTATAAGTATTTATATATTATATTTTATATATATACTATCGAACTTTAAAATATTAAATTAATATATTAAGATTAATTTTAATAGATTAGTATTAGGAATTTTATTAAAGCTTTATAAAGTTTAAAATTAATACTATTATATAATATTAAATTTTAAATTATATTTAGTATAAATAAAGTAATTAATTAATTATATTAATTATAATTAATAAATAAGTAAAGTTATTAATTAATGTATTAGTTTATAATTTTAATTTATTTTATAGTTTATAAATAATTAAAGTTAGAAAGTATTTATTTAATACTTATAACTTTTAATAATTTATTTATAAAATCGGTAATAAACTATAAACCTTTATTATTAATAATTTAAATCGGTATTTTAAATATTTTAAAAAGACCTTTATAATAATAAAAAGTAATATCTTTATAGTATTTATAATATAATGAATTATTTATATAGTTTTATTAAACCGGTTAATTATTATTAATATATTATTATATTTTATTTTATTTTATAATATATTTTTATAATCTATTATAATATATTATTATAATTTTTTAAATAGTAAAATCGGATATAAGAAATTTAAAGTTCTGTCTGCAAGGACCTTTATTAATTTATATTTATAATTAATAATATATTTATCGATATTATCGAATAATCCTAATTATTAATAATATTAATTTATTATTTTATTTATTTTATTATAATTAAAGTATATTATTAATAGTTATTTATAAACTTTTTAAATTATAAATATTTTTAAATTATTTATTTTAAAAATAATTAAATAATGTCTTTTTAAAAAGTAGAGTTTTTTAAAAAAGATTTCTTTTATAACGCTATATCTGGCGTTAATTCTCTTTATAGTTAATTTAATATACTATTTAAACTGCTTAAGGCTACTATTATAATTATATACTTATTATATAGGTAAACCTTTTACCGTTAAATTTAATAATAAGCTTATGAAATAATAGTATAGTTAAACTTTTTAAACACCTCCTTTATTATCGAATTATTTATAACTACATTAATAATTCCTTTATAGACCTATATTAAGGCTAAGTACTAATATTTATATAAAATTAAAAAGGATCTTATTTATTACTTTTTTTCGCAGTTCCTTTCTTATATTACTTACTATATTCCTTTTTTATATTACTTACTATATTCCTTTTTTATTCTATTTACTATATTAAAATTTAATCGATTATAATATTAAATATAAGTCTATCCTATATAATTTAACGAATAAAAAATAGAATTCATATAATAGTAGTATATAATTTACTATACCGAAAGCTTATAAATATAAAATCTCGAAGTTAAATCGTTCTAAAGACCTTGAATATATTAATATAATAATTATTATATTAAAAAACGATAATAATAAGTAAAATATAAACGTTACCTTTATTAAAAAGTTAGCTATATATATTATTGTTATTTTATTTTATATTAAATGTATTAACCTTTATCGATTCGGATAGGATTTAATTGGTTTTAAACTGAAGTATTGGATTAATAATAAAACGATTTAAAAAAAAGCTTTTAAAAAAAGGATAAAGTAAAAGATTAATTAATAAAATTAATTAATATTATAATAATACTTATAAAGGATAAAACGGCCTAGTAGATTAAATAACTAACTTAATAGTTATACCAAATAGCTTAAAGATACTATTAGAATAGGTATGGCCAATTATAAGCCTAAAGGCCCTATAATTAATACTTACACACTAGCTTATAGTATAGCGAAAGTCTTATATAAAATATTTATAGCTTAATACTAAGGTATTGGATTATAATACTTTATAAATACTGTAGGATAAAAATATAGTAAGTAAATAATTATATTATAGTACTAGCCTTTTATAAATCTACTATAATATTCTTTATAGTACGGTTTATATTTAACTTTTATTATATATTTATTAACTAATATATAATACTTTATATATTTTAATAAGTAAATAGATTAAAGTATAATTTAATTCATCTCGAAGTTTATTAAACTTTATAAACTATTTATTAAACCTTTTATAACTTCGAATTTATAGCGCTTATAAACTAATAATTTAATATAATAATAATATCTTTATTTAATTATAAGCTGATTAATTTTAAATTAATTTAATTAATTTAATAGTTAATTATAGATTTTATAAGTAATTAACTTAATATAGTTTATAGTTTTTTAAAAATCGATTTATAATTATATAAAAGGGTTATAAAATTAAATACTTTTAATTTAAAATATAAGTTAATATAAAGTTAAAGTTAGGTTATTTATATTTTTTATAATAATAGGCTTTAATAGTCTATATATAGAATTATAAGTAATTTAGTTTATTAATTAATAAAATATAAATTTTTAAATAGTTTTATAATAAAGTAATATATTAAGTAAGTATTTAGTAATTAATAAGTAGGTTTTATATATAAGATTTAATTAAATAATCGTTTTTTTATTTAAACTTTTAGTATATAATATAATAATAATAATTTATTATAAATTTAAGTTTTATAGGGATTTAATTTAATATTCTTTATTTATTTATAATAAATAATAAGTTTAAATTTAAATTTAAAGTTTATTATAGTATATTAAAATTAATAAATTAATTAATTAAATAAAAAAATAAAATATAAATTATATAAAGTATTAAGGTTTATATATTTTTAATATTAAGTAATAACTTTTTTAAATTAATTTATAAAGGAAAATTAAATATAAAGAGGGTAGTTTTTTAATTTATTTTTTTATTAACTTTTCCTTTATAAGCCTATTTTTTAGATTTAAAAAACCTATAAAGGTTTTAAATTTTTAATTAATTAATAATTTAGTTAATTTATTAATTAAAATTTACTTAATATTTAAATAATTAATAGTAATTTAAAGTACTTTAATTTACTTTTTAATTTAATAATATTTTAATAATATATATTAAATATAATTATAAAGGGTTAAGTTATAAATAATAATTATACAACTTATATTATTATTATATAATAAAGTAAAGTTTATTAAAGTATATTTTAACTTTTTATAAACTTTTTTAATTTATAAAGCTTTATAAATAGCTTTAATAAGTAAATTAATTTTAACCTTTAAAATAAAAAAGTTTATAGTATTAGCTTTTTTTGATTTTTAATTTATAAAGTTTTTAATTACTTTAAATATAAAACTATAAGTAAATTTTAAATCCTTTAAATCCTTTATAAAGTTTATAAATACTATAATATTTTCTTTTTTAATAAATTTAATAATATTATAACTATAAGTAAGTATTAAATTTTTTATATTATTTAAATATTTTAAAAGGTTTTTAATAATATTTAAATTTATTATAGTAAGTTATTATATATTTTTTAAAAACTATTATATTATAAAAGTAATATTAAATTTTATTTAAGTTATTAAATATATTATTATTGGAATAGGTATGGCCAATTACAGGCCTAAGGGCCCTGTAATTAGTGCTTATACACTAGCTTACAGTGCAGCGGAAGTCTTATGCGTGATACCTATAGCTCAGTGCTAGTGTACTAGAATACAGTACCTTGTAAGTACTGCAGGATAGAAATATAGTAGGTAAATAATTGTATTGTAGTACTAGCCTTTTCTAAATCCACTATAATATTCTCTATAGTAGGGTTTATACTCGACCTTTACTATATACCTACCAACTAATATGCAGTGCCTTATATACCTTAGTAGCCAGATAGGCTAAAGTATAGCTTTGTTAACCCTAAGGTTTATTAAGCCTTATAAAGTACTTACTAAGCCTTCTATAGCTTCTGACCTATAAGGCCTATAGGCCTATAATTTAGTATAATAATAATATACCTACTTAACTATAAACCTACTAATCCTAGGCTAAATTAACCAGCTTAATAGTTAACTATAGGTCTTATAAGTAGCTAAATTAATATAGTTTACAGCTCTTTAAAAATTAACTTACGGCTATATAAAAGGACTGTAAAACCAAGTATCCCTAACCTAAAGTACAGGTTAATATAAAGTTAGGGTTAGGCTACTTATACTGCCTATAGTAGTAGGCCTTAGTAGTTTAAATATAAAATTATAGGCGGTTTAGCCTATTGGTTAGTAGGATGTAGGCCTTTAAATAGCCCTATAGTAAAGTAAAGTACTAGATAAATACTAAGTAGTTAATAGATAGGCTTTTTAACTTAAGCTTTTACTATATAGTATAATAGTAATTACCTACTATAAATTTAAACCTTATAAGGACTTAATTTAATATCCTTTCTTTACTTATAATAAGTAATAGGTTTAGATTTAAATTTAAGGCCTACTATAGTAAGCTAAAATTAATGAACTAACTAGCTAATTAAAAAAACTAAAATATAAAGTATTAAAGCTTATATATTTTAAACGTTAAGTAATTACTTTTTTAAGCTAATTTATAAAGGAAAATTAAATATAGAAAGGGTAGTTTTCTAATTTATTCCTTTACTAACTTTTCCTCTATAGGCCTATTTTTTAAGCTTAAAAGACCTATAAAGGTTTTATATTTTTAACTAACCAATAGTTTAATTAGCCTATTAATTAATATTTATTTAATATTTAAATAATTAATAATAACTTATAATGCCTTAATTTACTTTCTAATTTAATAGTATTTTAATAGTATATACTTAATATAATTATAAAAGATTAGGTTATAGGCAATAGTTATAAAGCTAATATTATTATTATATAGTAAAGTAAAGCCTATTAAAGTATACTTTAACTTCTTATAAACTCCTTTAATTTATAGAACTTTATAAATAGCCTTAATAAGTATATTAGTTTTAATCTTTAAAGTAAAGAAGCTTATAATACTAACCTTCTTTAATTTCTAGCTTATAAGGCCTTTAACTACTTTAAATATAAAGCTATAGGTAGATTTTAAATCCTTTAAATCCTTTATAAAGTTTAAATCTATAAAGTCTATAAATACTATAGTACCTTCCTTTTTAATAAATCCAATAATATCATAGCTATAGGCAATTATTAAATTCTCTATACCATTTAAATACTTTAAAAGGTTTTTAACAGCGTTTAAACTTACTATAGTAGGCTATTATATACTCTTTAAAAACTACTGTACTATAAAAACAATATTAAGCTTTATTTAGGTTATAAAATATATTATAGTACTTACTATATATTAAAATAATATATAGTCTAACTTACTTATAAAGCTTCCTTTTAATTTAAGGTCCTTATATTAAGTTATTATTTTAAACTATAATAGAATTAGTATTTCTTAACTATTTTTAAAGCTAAAGGTTTTAATTGCTTCTTATATATATTAGGTTTAATTAAACTATAAAAAGAAGCGACGCTTATTCCTTATTATTTAAATACTTAAAAAAAAGGAAGCCGGCCCTTTATTTTCTATTAAGTAGACCTTATTTAAGCTTTTCTTAAACTGTTAAATATAGGCCTCATTAAAGCCTATAATTAAATAATTATTAATATAGGTTATTATAAAAATCTTAATTTTAAGATTATAAAAGATAGTAAAGTTAAAAATTAGTACTATAAAACCCTTTTCTTTTAATAGCTCAGTAAGTTTAGTTTATTAAAGTTTAGGGCTTTACTTTAAACTATATAAAGCTTTAAAAAGGCAAATTATTTAATTAATTTTAAGCTTAAAGCCTTATTTATATAATTTAGCTTTAATAGTTAAGTCTACTTTTTAATAGAACTTATAAAAGCCTTTAAGTATAGCTATATAATTTTCCTCTTTTAAATAGTTATTAAGAAATGCCTTTATAAAATCGATCTATTCTATTTTTTAATTTAATAAAGCTATTATAGTTAATAATATATATTAGGTAAATAATATAGTAATAAAGACAAAGGTCTTTATAAAATCTAGGCCTTCTTTTTATAAAAATCCTTTAATAATTAGCTTAATTTTAAACTTTAAAAGCCTATTTTCTTTATTGGTCTTTTTATATAGTATTAACTTACTAATTAATAGTATATAGTCTTTAAGGAAAGTACTTTAAGGAAAGAATTTAAAGGTTCTTTAATTAACTATTTACTTAAATTTACTATATATAGTCTTTAGTTAGTAAGGTTTTTTAAGGTTCTTTAATATTTATTTTAATATTTAAAATAATAAACTAGTATTAAAAGGACCTTTAAAAACCTTATAGTAATAGGCCTTAGCTTTAATTAATATTAATTTAATAAATTAACTAATACTTATTTTCATATCTTTATTTACATTTAAGTATAGTTCTTTTACTTCTATTAATAAGTAGTCTTTAATAGGGGATTTTAAACTAGCCTTAAAGCTTATAACAGGCTTATTAAAAGGCTTTAAACTACTATTAATTTTAACCTTCTAAATTATAGCAGGTCTATTAATTAACTTTACTATTAAGAAATTTTTTAAAGTATCGGTCGCTATCTTTATTTACTAATGTTAAACTAGGTCCCTGTAAGGCCTAAGTTTATAGTGGGTAGCTGCTATTATACTACGTGGTGGAAGCTTCCTAATACTTGACCTACAGGCCAAGTATAAGGGAAAAGAAAGCCTACCCGTCAGCTACCTAGCACTTGCTGAGCACCCCACTTCACTGCAGGGCTATTCAAAGGCCTGCATCCCGCTAACCAGTAGGCCAAACCGCCTGTAATTTTATATTCAGGCTACTAAGGCCTACTGCTATAGGCAGTATAAGTAGCCTAACCCTAACCCTACGTTAACCTGCACTTTAGGTTATAGGTGCTGGGTTTCGCGGCCCTTTTGTATAGCCGTAAGTCGATTTTTAAAAAGCTATAAACTACGCTAACTTAACTGCCTATAAGACCTATAGCCAACCACTGGGCTGGCCAAACTGGCTTAGAATTGGTAGGCCTATAGTTAAGTAAGTATATTATTACTATACTAAATTATAGGCCTATAGGCCCTATAAGTCAGGAGCTATAGAGGGCTTAGTAAGTAGTTTATAGGGCTTAGCAAACCTTAGGGTTAACCAAGCCGTACTCTAGCCTATCTGCCCGCTAGGGTGTGCGAAGCACCGCACATCAGTCGGTAGGTATGTAGTAGAAGTCGAGTACAAACCCTACTATAGAGATTATTATATTGGATTTACAGAAGGCTAGTACTATAATATAATTGTTTACCTACTATATTTCTGTCCTGCAGTACCTGCAAGGTGCTGTATTCTAGTACCCCAGCACTGAGCTATAGGTATTACGCGTAAGACTTCCGCTGTACTGTGAGCTAGTGTGTGAGCACTAATTACAGGGCCCTTAGGCCTGTAATTGGCCATACCTATTCCAATAACTAATTATAATAATTCTACCTTCTTTCGGTTTAAATCCTCTTTTAAAATAGTAATAATACTTTAAATTATAGTAGGTTTATTTACTATATTAATAAAGAAAGATTTTACTACTGCCTTTTTAACCAGTATCTATCTTTAATAGGTCTTACTTTTAAAGATAGTTAATAGCTTATTAGGCTTTATATAGGCCTATAGTTTTAAAGCTTTAAACCTTTTTTTAATAGAAATAAGGAGCTTTATAAAGGAGCCTATAGTCTTAAACTGGCTTAAATTTAGCTTATAGGAAAGGAAAGGCTTTAATTTATTATAAAGTATTTAATAAAAAGTAAGGTCTTTATTATTAACTACTATATAGTTAATTAATTTAAATACTATAAGTACTATATAGTATTATAAATATTAAAGAAACTATAATAATAATATTATAGCCTATAATTAGTTTAAAAATACTTTAATAGAACGTTTAATTAAACTATTTTATTTATAAATATAAAGCTTTAAAGTAGAAAATTCAATGCCTTTAGTAAAAAACTAAGCCTATATCTGTCTCTCTAAGAAGTGGAGCTTCTAAAAAAAAATTCTTTTACAATACTATACCTAGCGTTAGTTTTCTTTACAGTTAATCTAGTATACTACTTAAACTGTCTAGGGCTACTATTATGGTTATATAGTTATTATATACTTATTATATACTTACTATATAGTTAAACCTTCTACCGTTAAGTTTAATAATAAATTTATATAATAATATTATAGCTAAACCTTCTAAATACTTTCTTTATACTAAATTGCTTATAACTATATTAATAATTTCCTTATTAGCCTATACTAAAGTTAAATACTAACGCCTATATAAGGTTAAAAAGGATTCTATTTATTACTTTTCTTCTTCCTTTTCTATATTACTTACTATATTACTTTCTTATATTACCTACTATATTCCTTTTCTATATTACCTACTATATTAAGATTTAATCGATTGCAATATTAAGTATAGGTCTATTTTATACAACTTAATAATTAAAAGAAAGTACTAATATAATAGTAATATATAATTATATTAAAAGCCTATAAGTATAAGATCCTAAGGTTAAATAACGGTAGTTACCTTAAATTTGCTAATATTATAATAGCTATATTAAAGAAAGATAGTAAAAAGTAAAATAAAAGCCTTTCCTTTACTTAAGAGTTAACTATATATACTTTCGATACTTTATTTTTTAAATAATATATTAAACTCCGTCGATTTAGATAGGATTTAATCGATTTTAAGGCAGACTGGTAAATTAATGATAAACGGAATTAGAATAAAGCATTCGAATAGAAGGATAAGGTAAAAGTATAGTTAAAGATATTAATTATTATTGCAGGAGTGATAGTAAAGGACAAGACAGCCTAATAGGTAGTTAGTTAAATACCTATACTAAATAACCTAAAGATACTATTGTATTGATTGTAAATATCTATATATTACATCTTATATATATACTACCGAACCTTAAGAAACTAAGCCTATAATTTATAATCAATTTCCTTTTTACTATTATAGTAAAAGTAAGTAAAGTACCAGTTATAGTAATTCTTTAAGCCTTTAAAAAAACCTTTTATAGTATTTAATATAGTTAATCCTTTAGCGTTTAATAAGTAAAAGGCTTACTTAAACCGGGATTTTCAGTCTATTAAAATTAATACTATTGAAAGCCTATTATAGGGTATAGGCTTGATTTTAAAAGTATCGCCTTTAATAAAATCTAAAACCTTAAGTAAGTTTAAAATAGTTAAAAATTAAAGCTTTTTTATTACTTTAGCTTTATTATAGGCTAAGTATTAAAAATCTACTTCTTTTATTTAATTTAAGTTTAAAAGCTTAATAATAATTTTACTAGTCTTTTTTAGCAATATTAAGTCTATATAACTTAGCCTAATATACTATTTTAATATTATTTAAAATAATTTACTATAATAGTTTATAGTAATATTAAAGATATTTTTAATAGCCTTTTTAAGCTTATAACTTCTTTAAACCTCTTTTTAATTAAGTAAGTTAAGGTTACTTAAGCTATTAAGGCCTTTTATAAACTAATAGAGCTTTTTAATAGGTCTACCTTAATTAAATCTTTTAAAGCTAGGGTTATTTAAATTATTAAGGCCTTTTATAGACTAATAAAGCTCTATTCTTTTAAATATACCCTAACTATAGCCTTCCTTATAGCCTTATTTAAACCTTTTAAACCTATAGGGCTTTATCTTTTAAGCATTTAAATTAAAGCTAATAATATTATTACTATTTGGCTTTATAGGCCTATTATTAGGCCTTTAAAGGTTTAAATCGACCTTTAAATAGCTATCCTCTTAAAATAAAGGCCTATTAAAAAGCTCTATTATTAATTTTCGCTTCTAGCTAATAACATTAAAACTTATATTATAGTAAATAATAGGCCTTTTTATCTTCTATAGTTTTAAAAAGAAGCTTAAAACCTTAAAATCGAATACTACTATTAAGGCTTTATTAGATTTATATAGTACTTTCTTTTTAACCTAACCGTTAACCTTATAGTATAGTATATTATTAAAAAGGTTAATATTAAATTAAGGAATATATAGAGTATTTTTAAACTTAAGCTTAGTATATTTAGAAGGTTCTTTTTATAAAAGTACTATAAATATAGCAGTTTTAAAATCTTTAAACGTTAAAGGACCTTCTTTTATATAAATTATCTTTAATAAGCTATTATTAAGCTTATAGTTAGTAAACTATTTTTAACTGTTAATAATATAGTTAGTAAATTTAATATTATATAAAAGGGTATTCTTTAAAGAAAGTACTATTACGGCTTTACCTTTAATGCTTTTAATACCTTTAGTAGGTTTTATAAATACTATATAAATACCTTTATTATTATTATTATTATTAAAGTCTTTAAAGACCTTTAAAACTAAGTTATAGGAGCTTACTATATAGGTAAATAAATCTTTAGCTTTAAGCTTTTTTTTAATACCTTTAAGCTTTTTAAAGCCTTTTTTTCTTTTCTTTTAAAGAAGGCTACTGAAGTTATTAAAGTTACTATTACTATTACTTTTAAACTTTTTACTTAAAAAAACCTTCTTTTTAATACCTTTATAAAAGCTTTCTTTACTTTTATAAGCTATACCTTTAATAATAGTAAAGGTTAAAATATACTATTCTTTTAATAAATTTACTATTAAAAAGCTTAAGTTAATAGTATTTATATTTTAATTTAGTACTTTAATAGTTTATATAGTACTTTATTGCCTTTTAACTTACTATAGAAAGCTCTTTTCTATAACCTATAAGTATTAATTTACTTAATCTATAATCTAAAGGTTAATACTAGCTAGTATAAGCCGGCTAACTATATTAAAGAACTTAATATTAAAATCTATTAAAAAGTTTGTAAATTAGTAGAAGTTTAAAGAGTAGTATTTTCTATAAAAGTTCCTTTACTATAATTTAATATTATAAAAATACCTTTAAATAATTAATTTATAGGCTTTAATAAGGCTTATTTACTATAAAATAAAAGCCTAAAGGCCTAAAGCTATATTATTTTAAAGTAATATTAATATTAAGGTTTATTTAGCATTACCTTAGTAAACTACTATAGTAGGGTCCTTTATAAAGATAACTATATCGATAATATATAGTATAATATTTAAACTCTATTTCTATAAATTAAAATTCTTAAAGCCTATAAGCCTTTAATTAATAGGGAATTTGTAAATCTTTTTAGTTATTTTAATAATTATAGTAATATAAAAGACCTTAATAGAACTATTGTTAGCTTTAAGCCTTAACTAATAGGTTACTATAGCTTTTAAATATATAACTTTAATTATTATTAAAAAAGTAATTACAGTAACCTTAAGCTATTTTAAAATATTCTAAATTACTATTAAAAGCTTAATTTACTTTATTACTTTAGTTATAGTACTTTATAACTATTAAATCTAGGCCTTTTACTTTTTAAGTTAAATAGTAAAGGCTTATATATAGTAAAAATCTACTAATTCCTTCCCCTTAAAAGACTTTTACTTAAGCTTTATATTTTGCATTTTTAAATTTATAGAAAGCTTAATATACTTACCGCTAGAGTATTCTATAAAGCTTTAAAATCCTAACTTAATACTGTTTTTAATTAAGGCTTTAACTATAGTTTACTTATATAGTAAAAAATACTAAGTCTATAGCGTTTAAGAGCTTTAAAAATATACTTTATTTTATATAGTAAAGTAGTATAATTACTAGCAATAGTAGTAATTAAGAAGGTCTATTCCTTTTTACTTTTTATTTACTTTAAGTTTTATAGAACTACCTACTTAATTAAAGTTAAAGTAAAAATACTATTTTTAACTTTTATAAGCTTATAGTTTATAGGCTTTTAATACTTTATTAAGCTTAATTTTTATATACCTTACAGTATAATAAATTTAATAGTAAGCGTAAATTTAAACCTTTATAGGCCTTTAGAAAACCTAATAAAGGTAAAGTATGCTTAGTCTTTACTTTAAAACCCTATTTTAATAGGTAGGCTTTAAAATTAGTAATTTTATAGTCTACTTATAGTATAGTCTATAGTAGCTTAAGCCATTATTTATAAAAGACTTTAAGCTTAAGCTTATAAGCCTATAATCTAATTAGGTATTTTCTAAGCTTATAACCTATTAGAATAGATATAGCCAATTATAAGCCTAAGGGCTCTGTAATTAGTATTTATATATTAGCTTATAGTATAGCGGAAGTTTTATATATAATACCTATAGCTTAATACTAAGGTATTAAAATACAGTACTTTATAAGTACTATAGGATAAAAATATAGTAGGTAAATAATTATATTATAGTACTAGCTTTCTATAAATCTACTATAATATTTTTTATAGTAAGGTTTATACTTAACCTTTACTATATACTTACTAACTAATATACAGTACTTTATATACCTTAACAGGTAGATAAACTAGAATATAGCTTTGTTAATTTTAAGGTTTACTAAGCCCTATAAACTACTTATTAAACCTTCTATAGCTTCTGATCTATAAGGCCTATAGGTCTATAATTTAATATAGTAATAATATACCTACTTAACTATAGGCCTACTAATCTTAAGCTAATTTAGTTAGCCTAGTAGTTAGCTATAGGTCTTATAGATAGTTAAGTTAGTATAGTTTACAGCTCTTTAAAAATCGACTTATAGCTATACAAAAGGGCCGCAAAACCAAGTACCCCTAACCTAAAGTGCAGGTTAATGTAGGGTTAGGGTTAGGCTACTTATATTGCCTATGGTAGTAGGCCTTAGTAGTTTGAATATAAAATTATAGGCGGTTTGGCCTACTGGTTAGTAGAATGCAGGCCTTTGAATAGCCCTGTAGTGAAGTAGGGTGCCGGGCAAGTGCCGGGTAGCTAACGGGTAGGCTTTCCAACTTAAGCTTCTACTATATACTATAATAGCAGCTACCTACTGTAAACTTAGGCCTTATAGGGACCTAGTTTAACAATTATAATACTTACTATATATTAAAATAATAAATAATTTAATTTCTTTATAAAGTTTCCTTTTAATTTAAAGTTCTTATATTAAATTACTATTTTAAACTATAAAAGAATTAATATTTTATAATTATTTTTAAAAGTAAAGGCTTTAATTATCTTTTATATATATTAAACTTAATTAAATTATTAAAAAAAACGACGTTTATTTTTTATAATTTAAATATTGAAAAAAAAGGAAACTAGCCCTTTATTTTTTATAAAGTAAACTTTATTTAACTTTTTTTAAATTATGAATTATAAACTTTATTAAAGTTTATAATTAAATAATTATTAAAGTAAGTTATTATAAGAATTTTAACTTTAAAATTATAGAAAATAATAAAGTTAAAAATTAACGTTATAAAATCTTTTTTTTAATAATATCTCTTTAAAAAGTGGAGCTTTTAAAAAAAAAATTCTTTTACAATGTTATACTTAGCGTTAGTTCTCTTTACAGTTAATCTAATATACCACTTAAACTGCTTAAGGCTACTGTCATAGTCATATAATTGTCATATACTTATTACGTACTTATTATATAATTAAACCTTTTACCGTTAAGTTTAACAATAAGCTTATATAATAATATTATAGCTAAACCTTTTAAATGCCTCCTTTACTATCGAATTGCTTATAACCATACTAATAACTTCTTTACTTACTTATACTAAAGCTAAGTAATAACGTCTACATAAAGTTAAAAAGGATCCTATTTACTTTTCTTTACCTTTCCTTTCCTATATTACCTACTATATTCCTTTCCTATATTACTTACTATATTAAGACTTAACCGATTATAATATTAAATATAGGTCTATTCTATATAATTTAATAATTAAAAGATAGTACTAATATAATACTAATATATAATTATATTAAAAGCCTATAAATATAAAATCCCGATATAGGATAGTAATAAGGTTAAATTAACCGATATAATAATGGCTATACCGAAAAAAGATAGTAAAAAGCGAAATATAGGCCTTACCTATATTTAAGATTTAGCTATATATAAGCTTGATACTTTATTTATCGAATAATACGCTAAACTCTATTAATTTAAATAGGGGTTAATTAAGATAATATAAGGACTTAGGATAAAGTATTTATATAGAAAGATAAGGTAGAAGGACAGTTAGTAAAACTAATATTGATTGTAAGTATAATAGTAAAAGCTAAAACGCCTTAATAGGTAGCCAGTTTAATAATATACCAAATAACTTAAAGATACTGTTTACTATTGTATTAATTGTAAGTATCTATATATTACATTTTATATATATACCACCGAACCTTAAGTTCTTTTTAATAATTTAATAAGGTTAATTTATTAAGTTTAAAATTTTAAATTATATAAAATTTTAAAAAGGCAAATTATTTAATTAATTTGAAACTTAAAGTTTTATTTATATAGCTTTACTTTAATAATTAAATTTATTTTTTAATAAAACTTATAAAAGCTTTTAAATATAATTATATAATTCTTTCTTTTAAATAGCTATTAAAAATACTTTTATTTTTTAATTTAATAAAGTTATTATAGTTAATAATATATATTAAATAAATAGTATAACAATAAAAGTAAAGGTTTTTATAAAATTTAAACATTTTTTTTATAAAAATCTTATTATTAGCTTAATTGTAAATTTTAAAAGCTTATTTTTTTTATTAACTTTTTTATATAGTATTAATTTATTAATTAATAATATATAGTTTTAAAAAAAAGCATTTTAAAGAAAGAATTTAAAGATTCTTTAATTAATTATTTATTTAAATTTACTATATATAATTTTTAATCAATAAAATTTTATAAAGTTCTTTAATATTTATTTTAATATTTAAAATAATAAATTAATATTAAAAAGCCTTTTAAGACTCTATAATAATAGGTTTTAATTTTAATTAAAATTAATTCAATAAATTAATTAATATTTATTTTAATATCTTTATTTATATATAAATATAGTTTTTTTATATTGATTAATAAATAGTTTTTAATAAAAGGTTTTAAGTTAATTTTAAAGTTTATAATAAATATAGGTTTTTAAACTATAATAGATTTATTAATTAATTTACTATTAAGAAATTTTTTAAAATATAGGTTATTATTTTTATTTATTAATTATAGTAATTTTATTTTCCTTTAATTTAAATATTTTTTTAAAATAATAATAATATTTTAAATTATAATAAACTTATTTATTATATTAATAAAAGAAAGTTTTATTATTATCTTTTTAATTAATATTTATATTTAATAAATTTTATTTTTAAAAATAGTTAATAACTTATTAAACTTTATATAAATTTATAATTTTAAAATTTTTAAAAAATTTTTAATAGAAATAAAGAACTTTATAGAAAAGTTTATAATTTTAAATTAATTTAAATTTAATTTATAAAAAAAGGAAAGTTTTAGCTTATTATAAAACGGTTAATAAAAAATAAGGTTTTTATTATTAATTATTTTTTTAAAATAAGGATTTATTAAAAAGCTTTATTATTAATTTTTACTTTTAATTAATAATATTAAAATTTATATTATAATAAATAATAAACCTTTTAATTTTTTATAATTTTAAAATAAAGTTTAAAACTTTAAAATTAAATATTATTATTAAAGCTTTATTAAATTTATATAATATTCTTTTTAACTTAATTATTTATTTTATAATATAGTATATTATTAAAAACGTTAATATTAAATTGTAAAATATATAGAATGTATTTAAATCTAAATTTAATATATTTAAAAGGTTTTTTTTATAAAGGTAAAGTATTAAAAAACTTTTTTTAATATAAATTATTTTTAATAAATTATTATTAAATTTATAGTAAATATATAATTTTCGATTATTAATAATATAATTAATAGATTTAATATTATATAGAAAGGTATTTTTTAAAGAATGTATAATTAAAGTTTTACTTTTAATATTTTTAACGCTTTTAATAAAATTTTATAAATACTATATAAGTATTATTATTATTATTATTATTATTAAAGTCTTTAAAAACCTTTAAAGTTAAATTATAAAACTTTATTATATAAGTAAATAAATTTTTAACTTTAGAAATTTTTCTTATACTTTTAAACCTTATAAAACCCTTTTTTCTTTTTTAGAGAAGGTTATTAAGGTTATTAAAGTTATTATTATTATTATTTTTAAATTTTTTATTTAAAAAATCTTTCTTTTTAATATTTCTAAAAGCACTTTCTTTATTTTTATAAACTATACGTTTAATAGTAATAAAAGTTAAAATATATTATTTTTTTAAAAACTTTATTATTAAAAAGTTTAAGTCAATAATATTTATTTAGTATTTTAACGGTTTATATAATATTTTATTATTTTTAATTTAATATAAAGGTTTTTTTTTATAATTTATAAATCTTAATTTATTTAATTTATAATTTAAAGGTTAATACCGGTTAATATAAGTTAACTAATTATATTAAAAAAATTAATATTGAAAATTTATAAATTAAAAGAGGTTTAAAAAATAATATTTTTATAAAAGTTCCTTTATTATAATTTAATATTATAAAAATACCTTTAAATAAATAATTTATAAATTTTAATAAGGTTTATTTATTATAAAATAAAAACGTAAAGGATTAAAATTATAAAATAATATTAATAATAAAGATTATTTAATATTATATTAATAGGCTATTATAATAAGGTCCTTTATAAAAGTAATTATATCGATAGTATATAATATAATATTTAAACTTTAAATTTATAAATTAAACTTCTTAAAGTTTATAAACCTTTAATTAATGAAAGATTTATAGACCTTTTTAATTATTTTAATAATTATAATATAAAAGATTTTAATAAAATTACTATTAATTTTAAGCCTTAATTAGTAAATTATTATAGCTTTTAAATATAGAGTTTTAATTATTATTAAAAAACCGGTTATAATAATTTTAAATCATTTTAAAATATTTTAAGGTATTATTAAGAATTTAATTTACTTTATTATTTTAAATTTTATAATTATTAAATTTAAACTTTTTATTTTTTAAGTTAAATAGCAAAACTTTATATATAGTAAAAATTAATTAATTCCTTTTCTTTAAAAGGCTTATATTTAAACCCTATATTTTATATTTTTAAATTTATAAAAAGCTTAATATATTTATTATTAAAGTATTTTATAAGATTTTATAATTTTAATTTAATATCGATTTTTATTAAGCCTTTTGATTATAATTTATTTATATAGTAAAGGTTATTAAATTTATAGTATTTAAAAGTTTTAAAAAATAAGCTTTATTTTATATAATAAAATATTATAATTATTAATAATAATAGTAATTAAAAAAGTCTTTTTTTTTTACTTTTTATTTACTTTAAGTATAATAAAGTTACTTACTTAATTAAAATTAAAGTAAAAGTATTATTTTTAACTTTTATAAGTTTATAGTTTATAACCCTTTAATATTTTATGAAGTTCAATTTTTATATACTTTATAATATAATAAATTTAATAACAGATGTAAATTTAAACCTTTATAGGCCTTTAAAAAACTTTATAAAAGTAAAGTAAATTTAATTGTTACTTTAAAACTTTACTTTAATAAATAGGTTTTAAAATTAATAATTTAATAGTTTATTTATAGTATAGGTTATAAGCCTAA